>JAJOZX010016376.1:0-68954 GCA_023014485.1 Bathynomus jamesi | reverse complement strand
TTTTTTTTTTTGTTACCTTCAGATTGATGGTGTTACTTCAAGAAATTTTTTTTTTTTTTTTTGTACACGAATCTGCTTATTGCATATTTTGAAATATTTATTATAAACCTGTAACAATGTGTTAGGTCAGTCAACTTCCGTTGACTTCATTCCCCTTACTAGTGCTCGACACCTATATCCGTCAATAAGCTGTTGGGAAAGAATATGGTCATTTCTGAACGTATAAAGTTCGGCATACTCGTTCAGAGTAACGGTAAGATACCCTGGACAAATCGGGTCTTCCTCCATATCTTCCCCCTTGGATTTAATTGTCTGAAATTAATGTCTTCCACTAATTTCTTCACTCTGGTCAACTCTAGTGAGGCTTACGGTCCTGATGGTTTCTCTCCTGTTCTCAAATTAATTGTGCTGACACCCTGTTTAGGCACTCTCTAGTCTCTCATCTGGTACTCTTCGTTTCTGCCGGAAGTTCACTTAATATCCCAAAGAAAAATGGTCACTCAACCTCTCGGCTATCGTCTAATTCTCTTTCCAGTTTTTTAATCTATTCCCAATTGAAAAAAATCTGAAGCACCTTTTACGCAATTTTTTCATAGTCGGTATGGTTTCGGCAAGGGACACTACTCGCTATTTTCTTGCGTATATCTGATTTCACTATGGAACATTATTTTTGTTTCTTGAAAACTATATGGTGTTTCTTATAGAACTTTTGATGCTGATTCCAAATATGGTTTCCGAATTTTTCTATCACCCATAGTTTTTGAGAAAATAATATTTCCATTTACTCAGTTTTCCCAAAATATTAGTTAAAATTAAGTGTACTAATTTAATTTTACTTACTTTTTTTTTCCAGGTTAACTATATTTATTAGTATTTTTGCACTAAAAAAATATAGCTATTTAAACAGATTTTTAAAAAGAAATTTTTTTGAGTTTTGCTCAAATTTTAAAATTTTTCATAGTAGAAAAAATTGGTTTTTCATTCCAAAAAGTTTTCAGTGATTTCAATAATTTTCCGCCAGCATGAATCGAAACTGTGTTAATCCCAGATATACATTTTGCTACGTATGTGGGGAACTGACCATAATGGCACAGAGGAAGACGACGACCCCACTCGTGAAGGCTTACGAACTTTATTTTGGATGTAAGGTAGGCGACCAAGACAAATCCTGGGCACCTCATATCATGCAGTTCCTGTGCCGTCACTCTTAGGCGTTGGATTAAAGCTACCCGCAAATCTATGCCATTTGCCATACCAATGATTTGGAGAGAGCCCAAGGATCACCTAACGGATTGCTATTTTTGTATGACTAACGTTTCAGGATTCTCTGCCAAAAATAAACATAATTCAATACCAAATCTTGCATCTGCCATGAGACCAGTACTACATGACGATGATAACCCAATTCCAACTCCCCCAAAGTCATGGACACTGGATGAAGAGTCTGAAGTTGAACCAATGGAAATTGATGACCCTAAAGATAGACTTTCAGCAACCTGAATCAAATAAACCACGTATGATAACGCAGGTTATGCTGAATGATCTCGTGAGAGATTTGGACCTTCCGAAAAAGCGGAATTAATGGGCTCCAGGTTACGTGAATGGAATTTGCTGGCAAAAGATACAAGCATATCGGCGTTGCGCACTCGCCAAAAAGATCTGATGTAGTATTTCTCCTCGTCAGGTGGTTTATGCTACTGTAATAATGTAAATGGACTGCTGTTAGCTCTCGGTTATGAGCACAAATCTGAAGATTGGCGTTTATTTATTGACTTCGAAGGTAAGCTTCAAGGTTGTACTACTTCACAATGGAAATAAATACCCTTCCCTTCCTGTAGGGCACGCTGTCCACATGAAGGAATCTTACGAAAATATGAAACTCATCCTTCAGCAGATTAATTATGACCAGTTTCGTTGGTATATACTGTATGTGGGGATTTAAAAGTCGTCGCGCTTCTTCTGGGAATGCAGCTCGTTTATACGAAGTTCTGCTGCTTCCTTTGTGAATGGGATAGCAGTGCCAGATTTGCATTATTTTGTAAAGGATTGGCCACTTCGTCAAAAATGTATCCCAGGACTGAAGAATGTGTCTCATGAACCCCTAGTTGACCCCAAGAAAATATACTTACCGCCACTTCACATCAAACTTGGCATCATGAAAAATTTTGTCAAAGCAATGAACAAGGAAGATGAGGCATTCAAATATTTGAAGAAAAAGTTTTCACGACTTAGCGATACAAAGATAAAAGAAGGGATCTTTGTTGGTCCCCAAATCAGAGAGCTCATGAAAGATCAAAAGTTTGATGATGCCTTGAGAGGAAAAGAAAAAGTGGCATGGGAGGCCATGAAGAATGTTGTCACAAATTTTCTAGGGAACATCAAAGCCTCTAACTATGAAAAAATAGTGCAGGACATGATTGAAGCATATAGGTTATTGGGGTGTAATATGTCACTAAAAATCCATTTCTTGCACTCCCATTTAGATTTCTTCCCTGAAAACCTCGGCGACGTAAGCGATGAGCATGGAGAAAGGTTCCACCAAGATATAGCTACTATGGAGAAACGCTACCAAGGGAGGTGGGATCCGGCAATGTTAGCTGATTACTGCTGGACATTGATGCGAGAAGCTCCTAATGAAAACTACAAGAGAAAATCGGTGACAAAGAAGTTTTAAGAATATTTTAAATGCCAATCTGCCACTAATATAATTTTTGAAGTATTTTTAGTAACTTCTATACAGTTTTTGAATAAATATTAAAATTCAAATTTCTCAGTAACCTTGGGTGATAGAGAAATTCTACGGCTATATTCGGAATCAGCGGAAAAACTCCGATAAGACCGACCTGTTCACGTCCAAGAAACAAACAAAAAAAGTTAAAATTTGTTCCCCAGTGAGCTTTTGGTCATCCTCCTTTAGAGATTTCGGCGAAATCTTTGATGTTGCTTTGGACATGTCAAACGTTTTGATAGAGTATGGCACAAATATTTAATTTCCAAACTGATCTTTGGGTTTCTATTCTATTTGTGCCTTCATCTCTAATTTCACTTATGGCCGATCTAGAGCTGTGGTTGTAGATGGCTAGTGTTCTAAAGCTACTAACAATGGTATTCCTCAGGACTCTGTCCTGAGACCCACTATTTTTTTTTTACTTATGAATGCTCTATTAAGTTTCACATCGTGTCCTATCGACTCTTATGCCGATGATTTCACTCTTTTTCCACCCTTTCACAGCATCCATCTCGAGTCGCACCATGCTTCGCGTAGAACGGCTGTGGTACACCTGAATTCTGATTTTTCTCTAAGTTAGAGTAAACATTGTTGATTTCAACGCCTCAAACTGTTCTTTCATCTGTTTACTCGTCACCGTCTTCCACACGACTATATCCCGTTACGTTCAACAATACACAACTATCATTCCTCTTAATCATCTTGGTCTCTCTGGTGATCTTTCCTGGAAAGATCTCTCACTTTCCGAAACAGCTAAGAGGTTGTGATGTACCGGTTCCTCAGTCTCTTCATCCTCACTAGGTTGCTCTCTCTGTACAGGGGTCTTTCCCTACCCTGTATGGAGTATGCTTCTCGTGTTGGATGGCTCAACCCACACGGCTTTATGTGAAATTGAAGGTTTTCGTCTCAATTCCGTGCCTCCTGCTGGTTGTCTTCAATTACTATTCGTTACAATGTTGTCTCGCTCTTTCAGTGGCAGGTCTAAGAATTTTGTTTAGCTGGGCCGGGGTGAGATGCGGTTCTGAACCCAGCGGCTCACCAGCCGAGTCCTCGGACAAAGCGCGAGTCTTCAGAGATACCTGCATCGTGAGCAGGCGCTCCCGCAGTCTTCAAGTTCGAAAGGTTCCATTTCCCGATCGCCAGCCGGAGCAAGATCCTTAATGGAGACTATCCTCTTTACCACCAGGGTATCTGATGTATACATAATGAGGGTTAGCAGCGATAAGTTCCACAGGTTCTACTCGCGGGTCGTATTTAGTGTCGAACATGGTGGTTCAACAAGAAAATTCCAGAAGAAAGCAAAGATGCAAGAGCTAATGCAATTGAGGTTTGACGCGCGTATGAGAACCGCTCGTGCGGCGTTTCGTTGGTAGCAGTATATATTAGCTACCTAATCGAGTGAAGAGCCTCATACAGAACGGACTCCCAATGCCGCACGTCGAGGCCTCTGCTTTTGCATGCAAGAACCATAGTGTTCCAAATGATGCCATTATAACGTTCGCATTGCACGTTTCCTTCCGGGTGGTATTGCGTCGTGCGACTAGTAGAAATACCATGGCTTGTCAAGAATTTCATAAGTTCGAACGACATGAATTATGCACTACGATCAGTGTATATAAACGGTGGCATTCCGAATATAAAGAATAAGTAAGACGTCTAATTACGGTCGAAGCACTCGCATCATGACACGGATATGCAAATTGAAATCGGGAGTACTCTTCAGCAACTGTCAATATATAAGGATTTGAAGAAGCAACCGAGCGGGAAAGTGGACTTTTAAAGTAGAGGTTCAATCTCCGAAACGGGGACGTAGTTTTTATTAAATGACAATCATTCGGTTTATGGTACCGTGGTTTGCACTCGGCGCAGACTGAGCAACGTTTAATGACACTACGCACCACCTCGACCGAATAAGGAAGATTCCTGACCTTAACTAAATGAAACATCCGCCGAATCCGGAGATGAATCGGTGCATTATGCAGTTCGAGAGTTGAATGGGAGGTAGTAGCACAATGAGCTTGGGACAGTGCATCGGCTGCTAAGTTTTCACGATCTGGCCGAAAACTGATGGTGTAGGAGTACGCAGTTAGTTCGATTCTCCAGCGAAGAATCTTTTTATACGGCCCGCTGCTTTCCTATCAAACATAAGAGACACTGCGATGGTCAGTTACCAGATAGAAATTCCTAGTTGGGAAATGTTAACATTTACGAATTGATTCGACAATCTCATACGCTTCCTTCTCAACAATATGAGTCTTTCACTTGAGTTCAATGATCTGCAGAGAGGCTACAGGCTGATCGTTGTGTGAGGGTAGCACTGATAGTGCTGTCGGAGGCGTCAGTTTCCACTGTAAACGGAATGTCCTCCCTCATCACTCCAACAACGGCGTTCGAAATATCGTCCTTCAACTGAATGGCTTCCTGCGGCTTTTGATAAAGGAAAACGTAGTTTCAACCAGAGGTCTGATCTTTTGAGAATAATTGGGAATCAATTTGGCAGAGTAAGCAAAAAAGGCCAATAAGTCTGAAGCGTTTTGCTATCGTCAGAATCAGGATGCAATTCACCATAGGAGATGGAATAGCCCAGGAGATTAATCGAAGTTAGTGAGAATTTACACTTATCCTCGATGATGGTCAAATTCAGGCGATCCGCAGCCTCCCAGAATCTTCGAAGATCCTCATGTTCTTCTTTTTTGCTCCGCATACAGTTAGGTCGTAAAGATATGCATACCTTTTTCTCAAAATATTCGATGATATGAATTCGACTATAACTCGATGAAATGCTGCTACTTTGTTTGAACTGATAAAGGTAGCCGCCCACTTCAAAAGCGGTACATGGCCTTTCTGAAACATCAATACCGACTTGATAGTAGGCGTTGGAAAGATCAATAACCCTGAAGTACTTGTTCTTAACTACTTTGCTTACAACATCTTCGATACGAGGTAAAGGATACGCATTCAGCAGTGTGAAACTGTTGATGGTCTGAAAAATCGACAACCATACGCTTCCTTCTAGACTCACCAGACGTAACAACTACTTGCGCACACCAAGGAAAACTACTAGGTTTTATAATATCCTCACAAACCAGTCTTTCGATTTCACTTTGAATCAATTTTTCGTCGTCCGGACTAAACCGACGACTTTTTGTAGCAATGGGCCGACAGTCATAAGTTAAATTACTAAAAAGCTTCGGAATTGAACCTCCAGTTGAGTAAGACCACAGGTGTTTAGGGCTGGCTCAGTCCCTTTGAGCTTAATTTCGACTGCCTTGTGGAGGTTAAGAAACGGAAGACCTAAAATTACATCGTTGCACAAGTCGGGAACTACAGAGAATCTGATGGTTTCGTACGTTCGATCTTTAATGGCAACTGTAGTCTCGCAACAGCCACTAACATGAGCAGACAATTTAGAAGAGGCCATTGACACCGTGATAGCTATAGGATGCACTTGTAGATTAAGAGAGGGCACCAAACTTTGACAGATGAAGTTTTCTGAGCTACCGGTATCAATCAGAGCTTTAACTGAGCAGCCATTCATAAGAGCATCAACAGTGGATAGTGAAAGTTGACAGTAACGTAGCAAGCAGATGCCAGATTGACAGGCTGCGACCAACGTTCAATAGCGGAAGACGACAATGTGGACCAACTTTCTCGCATTTACGGCACTCAGCATCTAGAGCAGGGCATGAAAAGCGAGGGTGCCGCCTCTGACCGCAAAAGAAGCAGGATTGACCTTTGTTGTCAGGTAAACGAACGAAGGTAGTTGTATCTGGGAATTCTTGACTAGAGTAGGCCTCCAGTTCGCTAGGCACCACATCAACTCCCGCCGCTGTTACCGATACATATGGTGTATGGCAGTACTCGAACTTGTTGAATTGATTTCTAACGTTGATGTTTTGTTTTCAAGCAACCGCGTTTGGATCCTATTGCATCAAATACCACGAATAAAGGAGTCTTACGAAAGATCGATTTTCATAAACGGTTACAGATTTAAAGTTGCAATCATTGACTAAGTGATTCAGTGCCTGAATGAATTCATTCGGTGTTTCTTCTGGTTTATGGTAACGAGTAGACAGCAGATGTTGGGCATGAACTTCGTTTGGCGTTTTTATATAAGCGGCTTCCAACAGATCGATAACTGAGTCGTAAGTCGTCCGCTCCTGGATCACGTCAACAACGTTGGGGCCACTATGTAAGAAATGGACTTCTAGTTTGTTTGGATTATGAGCTTCAATTGTAGATAAGTAGTAACGGAAGCCCCTGATCCACAACTTCCACCGTTTGCCTCTTTGAGGCGCATTCGAATGTATATCAAATTTGTTTGGCCGAATGGTTTTCTCCATTATGTATGTTGACTGAATAAAATGTGGAGCCACAGACTGAATGTTGATTAGGCTTTATTCAGTCAAACTTTAATAATTATAACTAAATCATTAAAAACCACATTAAATTTCAAGTACATCACACAGTATCTGAAACAAAAGAAAGAACGTTTTAATCAAAGACAATGCAGATGTAAAAATGAACAAGAAATCAATAATAGATTGAAACAGCACAACAACCAGGACAACGCACAACGGTACTCTCTCGTGAAGCGACGGTTGGATGTTAGAAATCGAAAGAAAATTTTAAAAAACGCCAATGACTCTGGTTTGTGTGAATGCTCGTTACAGCACTCGCACGAACACGTGTGCAAGCACAATCTCGCACACAAACTCAGCGAAGGTCACGTAACGGACGCTGAAGACAGTCGCCCATCAAATTACCAAGTTACAACGTCCTTTAACTTCGCTGATCTAACCAAAAAATGCTACGTCGCAACTCCGCTTAGCGTCAGAACAGCGAAGTTAAGTACTCGTAATTGAATGTCGTAACTCGTGTTTCACAGCCCACGTAAAGTTGTAGGTTCCTTCCGTCAATTTGACCTTGGATATTACGAAGTAGGTTAACCTCATCCCCCCCCCCTTCAAAAAATAAAAGGTGGTAGCCCTAGGTTTTGATAACATTAAAACTGATGATTTAATAGTTTATTTCGCATTAAGTGTTTTCCAAGAACAAAAGTAAACTTTTTCTCAACTCAAATGAGTTCAAATGATGGATACTTGTTTTTAGTAGTGGACCAACTGTACACTGAGGCCAGATTGCTTGTACCCTTTGTATTCAGACCACGAGAGCCAAAATTTTCATAAGATAAAAGGCAATTACCAGTTGTTACTATACGAATAACTGTTTTCACTGTAACTATTTTTAAGTTTCGTATATCAGACCAGGAAGGTGCAACTCCTTGTCATGTTAGGCTCATCATTTTGAGCAATTCAGAATCTTTCATTGAGGAATATCTCTAAAGTCGCTAAAGAAATTTGTTTTCCTCAGTTACATTAAACTTTCTGGCGTAAGTCCCAACATCTACTACTCCCCACTTATACCTACCCATCTTTGCTCTTTCCAAATAAAGGTTATAGAAATGATTGAAAGTTTGGAGTCAGTGAAATTTTTCTCATGGCTTTGATTTCCAATAAAACGTACTACATTAACGTCACACAAAGAAGGCTACACTTATAGGAAACGCCAAAAGTTTTTAAAACGGTTCAAAAACTAAAGAAATACAATGAGACAGATCATTAACTAACTAGGAAAGAAGACCCATGAGGCCATTAAAGCTATCAGATTATGATATTAAAACCTGGGGATTAAACCACTATGATGAAAACCAGCAGCAGCCTTCCTACAGAGCTGCAAAATGTTCCACTGTTCAAGTTAATTTATGCGCAGTCAGGCGGCATTAAGGACCACATAGAAAGGGATGTTTCAGTAAAACTCTCCACCCGTAAAGGATTCGAGCAAGAGAGATTAACTCAACCACAAAATTAAACCAAAATTTATTTTATGTTCACGTTGCGTGACCATATGTGATCTTTGATAATTTTGTTTCAAAACTGAATGTCAAACTAACCCAATATCACCAGATTGAAAAGTATTTCGTCTATCAGATAAGTAGCTTAATCATGTGAAATTTTCTTTTTCAGTGACAAACTACTGGGAATAGCACTGAGTGGCTCCAGTTTGGAGAAGGAATGGAGGTTTTTTTTTTTGCCAATGCCATTTGGTGTTAATGACTTTAAAAATTGGTCCGACGAATTAAAAATTAAAGATGTCTCACTGACGACCAGAAAACAGTGTTTTACTTCCATCTCTTTCTTTAGCCGTGAACTTATGAATAGATTCTAGACTTCCAATAATCGTGAGGGAAAGTTGCGTCCTCGTCTTTAGCTCGCTTCACACCAACGAATTGGGCAAATACGATCTTTCACTCATTTCTCGTGCAGTGATTAGTCTTAAATTTGAAATTAATGTCCTGGTTAACTTGCATCAGCATGTTAGATCACTTTGTAAATTAGAAACTATTGGTAAATGTACTCTAAAGCATTGTGTATATATCATGAACGACGTGCAAACTGGTCCTCTAAAGTTATTGGTAGCTAAGTAACTAGTGAACAGCAGTCGACTGAAAGAGTTAAGTGTTGTAAACTTATGGACTTACTCCACTTGAAGGTCTCTTCATTATCTTTTCTACTCTTTACCACCACCAGAAATATATTTACTCATCGGGCGAGGAGTTGAGTTAAAAAAAACTGCAGCATCACTAAGGAAATCAGGAAGTAAGTTTCCTATGAATGAAATTAAGAAAATTTGAAAAGGTGTAAAGAATGCGATGAAGTATTATAAAGGCATTTTTATTCTAGGTGCTACATTAACTAAGGTAACAGTTGTGGATATATTTATTATAAATTCAAAGCGGAAACTAAATAAACGTTGCACCAAATAAACGCAGCTCGAGTTCTCATTCCTAGAAAATCTGGATAGATACCGAAGCATTAGGTTTTCTGGACGTGTTACTCAGACTCGGGAACTGCGCCAAGTATGTTCAGTAAGGTCTTCTCATAATCTCCAGAAATTTCACTGAGGAAAACATTTCAAATCAAGTTTACATACATTCACCAACACATTTCTCGTGTTAAAAATTGTAGGACTATCATTCGGAGGCAATTTTGTATTACAATAAGTCCTACCCATTTTTCAATTGGAATATGAATAATGAACGAACTTACCTTAACTTGTTCGATTAAATCTTTCTCAAAGAGTTCCATATATTTTTCTTTGATCGTTCCTAAATTTATTTCGCATCTGGATACAATAATCCTAATCAGAGCCCAGTCATCTGTGCCGAGTCCTTCCATCGCGTCGTGCAAAGCATTAGCGAAGAACTCTGGCCGACTTTTCGCTGATAAATCTAAGGGCAATATTTATTATAAGGTTCCATTCATTTACAACCTGCAGCGTTGCAATTTTCGATACACACACGTACTGCACAAGAATGATACAGTTCACACACAGGTTAGTCATCCTAAAATACTGATTACGTACAGTAGATCGTGTACACGTTTTTCAGGTTTAAAATATTCTGAAACGAGAAAATTTTAAGTTCACTTTCGAAGGAAATAAATTAGACAAAATGAATCAGCATTGGTGAGTCGATCGATTGAGTCAAATCCTACGTTGCAATAAAGTACTTTCACCAATTATAAAAAGTATAAATGAAAGATGCCAAGGGGAAGTGATGGGAGTGCATTTTTAAAAAACTTGTTTTGTGGTTTTGAGAGATAACATTGCGAGTCAGCAAATCCAAAATATGTTTTGGTTAAATAAATCTTTCTCAAGTCAGAGAATTAATTCTTATGCGTCATTATCTTGTTAAATCACGGATCAATTTTCTTTGAAAAATGTACTTGCATCACTTCCCCTTGTCACCATCCATAAATGATCTTAGTATTGCAATATATTTTACTCAATAGCGAGTTAAATTTTTAAAGATCAGAATTTTTTCATTGTAAAAATTAAAATGTTATGCCAAAAAGTCAAACTTAAGTTTTAGCATTGGTTGTTAAAGTCTGAATATACGCAATGGAAACAAAATTATATTTTTAAATCCGACAGGTATGCATTGCACCTCTCTTCAGAAAAAGATAAAATTAGAAAGGTAGATGAAGTATTAATAAAGTTTAACGACATGAAACCTAAAGTACTTCGTCTTTACTGTCCGTCTGGCGACTAAAAACGAATCAGCAGTAGCTTACAGATGGCCTTAAATGCAGCTTTAGCGTCTCCTGAACACTTCTTTTCCACAAGTTCTATGAAGTCTTCCTCACATTTCTCAAGATATTCATTGAAGACGCGGTTCAAGAAAAGGAATGTGTATGGCGTCAATACTTTCGAATGACATCTTCGTCCATTTCTGCAAGAAAATGTATCATTTATCAGATTTACCTGTCGAGAACAGGTTGCAGCTTGTGCTACTTATTACTGATGTTGGTTTAAGTGAGAAATGCGAGACGAATGGTACTACGGAAAAACTCTTTCTATGAGTAGCACATTAATTCATTGAATATTTTGAAGAGCACCTTCATAAATGTAAATGGAAAACAACGTGTCTTTCAGTTTGATGTTCCATTCATTCATGTTTTATTGAAGTGAAGGATTTGATTCAACTTCGGTCATTGATATTACACTCAGGAACCCATTGCAGCCATTTTGTACTAAACTTCACTAATAATGTTCCATGCCTAAAAGTTAAAATTCAATGAACTCGGAATATACATTTGCAGCAAACACTAAACATTAACATTGAATGTTAATTCAAGTCCAGATTTCCATATTTGGATAAGGAAAATGTCTTACCCTAAATCATCATACCTAAAATCTCTACCTTCATTGCACAGCTCATCAGCTACTTCAGAAGGAGACGACATCGTATTGTCTCTACAGAGGGCGAGGATGCTCATAAGAGTTTTCTCGATGCTTCCCTTCGTTTCCTGTACACGATTTCTTCAATCGTTTTCTCATATTTGTTTTCGAAAGATTGTTTCATTGTTCTGTCGAAATGTCTAGATTTTAACAGCATTCCGGATACATTTATTCTTGGTTTATTCCAGTCAAAACACTGAATAAAACGCTTTTAATTACTGAACAATTCTATAATTTTACCACTTTCAAAAATTAACTCGTGTTCATGGAATTTGCACAAGATTGTTATGGAAGTTTGTGAAATTGTGCCGAATTTAGAATGCAAGATGACAATAATTCAGTTGCTGTCTCTGTACAGGGTTCTTTTCCTCCGCTGTATGGAGTACGCTTTTCATGTGGATGGCTCAACCCACACAGCCTTAAGGACACTAGCTTCTGAATTTTCTAACTGTAAGCCTCCTCCTTTAAGAGACAGGCAGTACAAGACTTTAGAAACATTCTCATTCATTTTCTCTCTAACATTCTAACGCAAGGGTTAATTGGTATTTCACTCTTTCATCTACTCAACCAGTCAACTCTGGAACAATCTTCCTCAATTCATCTTTCACCCTCTCTATGACCTCCAATCGTTCAAACGCAGTGTCCAGGCATCTCGAAAACCTTCATCTTGATTTTGGCTCTCTTCTTCATATGTGGGAAGCGGACGTTTTTGCGGTCACTCGCATTTGTCTCCTCTTTCCTGCATAAAAATTAAAGTTAACTACTTCTAACCTGAATCCAAGTCACCTTTAATAATTCTCTGGAATTCGTTCGCATAATTAACAATAATTGTTTAGATTTAACAACTTCACTTTGATTTAGATTTTTAGATTTATTTGTTCTTATTGATACAGGCAGCACTGCCACTCTCATTAAACAGTCCAGTATAGACAAAATTGGGGAGCATCCCCCAAATCTTCACAATATCTTTACCAGATTTCATTGCGAAAATTCCCAAAATCTGTTCATATGTATTGTGGTCACACGTGACTAGTCATTTGTTTGTGTAACCTGTAAACGTTGAGGGATACTTCATTTTCTTTTTTGTCTGAACTTTACACAGATCATCGTTGTCGCTCTTCCTACTCTCTCTTACACTTCATGTCTTCTTCATATTTAACTCGAAGATTCCTTCCTTCATTTCCACACCCACTTTAGTTCTTATATTTTGCAAAATTAATGATTTAATTTTAGAGGTGGGGAGAGAGAGTAACATCATCCATTACGTCATCATGTATCATGTCTGTCGATATTATTTCATGAATACCAATTTAAAATTGATTTAATGGATACTAAACCATTATGTCTTTAGAAGATATGCAGTAAATACCACTTCTCTAACTAGCTTTCACATGCAGAATCCTCATCGATGTAGTATTAGATGTTACAGGATAATTCACTACAAATCTGTGAAACATTTTCTTCTTCAGAGGATGTATGATCATGTGTTAATGAATTAGCCTCAACTGAAATTTAAAATTAGAGTAAAGTTTCTTTCAGTTTAAATCGAGCTTCCTGAGTGAAAAGATTGTTTTGGAATTCGTAGGAGATATCGTCATTTAACTGGTTTAATAATGGTTAAGTTTGCCGAAGTTTGGGAATCTTGGTATGAAACATTTCTTCAAGAACTCATTTTTAACAGGGTAATATTTTTTTGTTTAAAGTAGAAATAATTTAAAGATTTTTTGAATGACGTTTCTTTTTGTTTATTAGTATTAAGATTTGGGTAATGGTTCAGAATACGGGCGCCACTTAAGCAAAATTTCGAAGAATACCATAGAGACAAAGTTGTTTCTCTCATTAAAATACGTTGATTGCATGTGTCGCATAGTCAAAAAAACGAAGTTAGAAAATTACGAAAAACATTTTTGGGTATGAATCTAGGAAATTTTGAGTTGGCAACCCTACTATCGTATCGTCCATTCACTTCAGTTTGAAAATGGTTTCGGTCTGTGATGGATGTTCGGTAACGCTAGTAGAGCTCGCATGGTGTTCTCCCTTTTAAATGTAGTGTCCAATTTGTATAACTTAGGTGTCGGGGGGGGGGGGTGCTTTTGCATTATCCTCCCAACACATTTTTTTTTAAGCCGGCTAACTACGGCTAACGCCTACGGCGGGCTGTTTTTAACCTAACCTAATCCCAACACTAATTTTTTTATAGTGGAAGGAAAATAAAGTACCAAACCAGCATTATATGAAATTAGTGTTGGGAGGATAATGCAAAAGAACCCTCGGGGGTACGGGGGCGCCCCCGTAAAGATCACTTATCACAAATTGATCGGTATAGGATCTTATATTTTTTAGTTAGGTTTTCCATGAAACCTAGGTTTTTCTCATCGTTTTAATGTTTTATGACGTTTTTTCCTCCAAAACATGCTAAAACCATTGGTTTCCTGTTTAGGATAAGTCTGACCATCGTTATTACAGTAAATTATTGCTTGTGCTGTGTTCCCCCACCCAAAACCCCGGTTCCCACGGTGGTCCCCCCAGATTGTAGTTGGGGTTGGTGGGTGAAATCACTTTAAGCAATAATTTACTGTAAAGGTGATGGTCACATTCATCCTAAACAACAGGAAACCAATGGTTTTAGCATGTTTTGTTGGAAAAAAAACATTTAGGTGGCGCCCCTATTCTGAACCGTTACCAAGATTTGAATGTCATTTAAATTATTAGTATTAAGGTTTGAATGTGGTTAAAGTATTTAAACTAAAGACTTGGTGCTTCACTTTCAAATATTTTAATATTAAAGATTTGAAATATCATAAATATACGAACGCTTTTTGAAAATGTGAAGTTTTTAAATAAAATTCCGAATGTCATCCATTACAGTAAGTGGCGAACAAAACTTGCTTTAAAGATCTTTGACAAATGAAGCTAAGGTACTTTTGCATTATCCACCCAACACTAATTTTTTTTTATAATGGTAGGAAAATAAAGTACCATTAACCAAACCAACATTATATAAAAAAATTAGTGTTGGGAGCATAATGCAAAAGAACCGAAGCTAATTTTAATGGTTGTCATTTGGATTATACATGCCTACAACCATGAACTATACTTCAACCCTATAACTGTTTAAGGCTTTTAAGCATTTGAGTAGTCTGAAGTTGTTTTCCTAACTTATAAACCAATCTGAGATTAGTCATTAATAGTGACTAAATTGTCTAGAGGTATTTGGGTAATGAACATTCGTAACTATTGCAGATATTAACTGAACTTGAATATTCATTAGTGCAGACTAGTTTTGTAATAGTTACGTGAGAAATAAGCTCGAAAACTGTTTGTATACATTATGGTGAAAGAAGTTTTAGGTACGCATTCAACGTAGTTCCTTTAATGGTAAAACGAAGTTTTATTGAATTTGCTTCAATTTTCATACTAAATTTGAGCTCGAGATCAGAACTTGAATTTGAAAGGGGTACAAAATCTGGCTGGTAAAAATTCTAACAAATTTTTCGACCTGTATATTTGCATCGTCGAACACCATCTTAATCTTCAATTGAGATGCCATTTGTCCATTTTCTCTACCTTCAGAAAAAACCAACTCTCTATCCCTCGTGTGACTTTGATCCTTGGCAGGATGCTGTAACTTTGCACAAGTCTATGAAAGGGCTTGGAACTAATGAGGAAGACATAATCACGGTTCTAACTACGAGAACTAGAGACGAGAGGATTCAAATTCAAGAGAAATATGGAGAAATGTATGGAGTAAGTAACAGTGGAATCGTGAATTGGATATTTGTAGTAAATTGAAGGTGTTCCAGTGAACTTGGAACACTGTTAAATATCGTATGATGTCGGTATTTAAAAATTACGAAAGATTTAAATGCCTCAAAATTATAAAGTAGGTTAATTAAGGTTGTGTAAAAAAAAAGAACTTCATAAAAATCTGTTTTTACTATATGGTAGTTTCCCACGCTTAACTATGGCGCTGTAGTCCTTGAACAGTCTTGTAATAAACGTTCAGTATGTATGATGGTGTCAGTGGGAAATTGAATTTAAAGGTCTTGACAACATTTGAAGTCTAAGTAATTTAAATTAATTTTCGAATAAAACTATAATTCCAAATGTCAATGTACGGTGATCGTGACATCACTCAACCCGGAAATTATGCATTTCTTTCGTGAATTCACAATCACCCTGTAGACAATCGACAACCTTCTGAAGACTTGGTCATGTGAAAATTCAAGAGGTTCATAACTGAATTTCCATTTCTAGGATTTGGTTGAACATTTGAAGGATGAATTGAGCGGAGTGTTCGAGAAAGTGATTTTATCCCTGTTGAAACCTTTGCCGGTGTTCTTCGCCGAACAAGTAAAACTTGCAACCAAAGGCACTGGAACCGACGAAACTGCTCTCACAGAAATATTGATAATGATAAAGTGAGTGTACATTTTGAATGAACGGCATTTCAAAAATTGTTCCATAACTCAGTCGGATTAACATTAACTTGTGAATTTAAGTTTTTCTTAAATAGAAATAGAGCTGGGAATCTGAACTAGTTAACTGAAGGTACTAAAGCACTAAACTTCTGACCAGATCAATCAAAGAATCCTTCGAAAACGAATACGAGAAATTGATTGAAGAATAGTGTCTGAAGAAACTTCGGGAGTCTTCGAAAAAACGCTTATGAGCACTTCTCTCTCTGTCGAGACAGTACAAAGTCCTCTCCTCGTCAAATAGTCGATCAGCTGTGCGATGAAGGTATGAATATTTTCTATTAATGTAGTCTGAGATGGCGTCGCACTGATCTGTATAATGCCAAGTCAACAAGTAACTTTGTCGCTGCAACGAAGTTGCAATGACAAATCGCAAGGAATAAGTATTCCAATCGGGAAAGGTATACGGTAGATAGTCGCTGCGACAATTCTGTTGCATCCGGCTGCGGTGTATTGTTCCAAGGGCAGTAGATTACATTAGTGACTTGATTATCCTGTGGCACTGAAATTTCGTACGTCGCACGTATTGTAGTTTGCAACAACCTCTGCGATTGTGTGGCACCTTGCAGCCACACACATGTGGTGGTGGCCTAAAAGGTAAAGTTGCATTTCGTGCCCGTCACTTTGACACGTATGTTTAAGGATTAGTATTAATTAGCTTTATTATTTGTTAATTTTAGGTTATGTAGGCACACTGAAAGTTCAAAATACTGGGAAGTATTAACTTCAGAACATTGTACTAAGAACTAAATGATCAAAGGTTCTCTTGAGCTTTGTCCAATACCGTTGTTGAAGTTCGGTGAACATATCTACAGTATACTGGAACGATAGTTGATTCGCTTATGAAGTTAGTTCCTCCAGTTTTTCAGCTAGTACTGGTAACAAATTAACCTTTTTCTTCTAGAAGTGGATGAAGACTCTATTCGCAAAATACTTACTTCCTATTCCTTCGTTTTCCTGAGGCGTGTCTTCAAACTGTATCTTGAAAAACTGGACAAGATTTCATGGAACTTGTAGAAAAGAAATGTTCAGGAGATTCTAAAGCTGCGTTCAAAGCAATTTGTAAGCTTATTATTCGTTAGTTAACATTTTAAAACATCGTGTTGTACATATTTAAAGAATCTTAATGAACGTTCGCAACCATTTGTGCACAGACTTTAGATTTGACGTATACATGTAAGTTTTATGCGTACTGCAGCAACTGTGCACAAAAATTTGGTGGTGCAATTTTAAACTTGAACTTGATACCCTTAGATTTATCATCGAAATGCCTACAAGAATTCTTCGCTCATGCTTTACACGACGCGATGAAAGGTCTCGCCACTGATGATTGGGCTTTGATTAGGATTATTGTATCCAGATGCGAAATCGATTTAGGCACAATAAAAGAAAAATATACCGAACTCTTTGGAAAAGATTTAATAGAAGAAATTAAGGTAAACTTGTGTTTTCATACTTCATCAAAGGCTATATTTTCTTTATTTAATTCTAACCTTATGCAGTGTACTCTTATACATCATAAAATGCAGTAGTTGGTGAATGAAGTTAATTCAAACCATTAAGATCTGGTTTTTGTTCTTCCAGAGTGATACTTCTGAAGACTATGAGAAGGCTTTACTGAATCTACTTGGCGAAAGTTCGAAGTAACACTTGGATTAACGAATAATTGTATAAATTTTGAAAACTGGAATGATTATATTTAGCACATTAATAACTTAGCTTTGTTATAAATTATACAGCGAGATGTCCTTAATATATTATGACCTTAAATATGGTTTGATACTCATTTTTCCTTCGCCTTCTGTACTTCCAGGAGTGACCGTTACTCTTAGCCCTCTAGACCAGTGGTTCCCAACCTTGGGTCTCCGGACCGCTGGTGGTCGGTGAGCTTTCAATATTTCGAGAGGTTCCAATAGAAATCGTACATTTACCCACGATAAGGGCGCTTAGGCTAAAATTTAGTTTCCTTGCTCTTGGCTGGAATTATTAATACTTTTTATAATACGCTGTATTTTAATTGCATACTCACTTATGTCCTTTATTTGATAGTGAAAAATGAGAAAACGACACTATTAGTTAATAAAAACGGTTTGTTTGGTAGACGGAATCTTTCAAAAACATGCGGTCCGTGGGAAAAAAATAAAAATGAAGTCCTTTGTGGTGAAAAGGTTGGGAACCACTGCTCTAGACGGTGTAGGTCCAATTTTTACAATTCAAAGAAAATGTTCGGGTACCTGGTACCACACCTTTAGGGTTGAGTATGGTTTTAATTGTTGAATGACTACTTGATCATTAAAACTCAAGGGCGAATGGAGTTTAGTCATTTCATCACCTACCCTTGCCAGAAGCGATGTTAACGCTCAGTAATGACCAAAAATGATTCCTGTTCATCTATCGTGTATATCAACAGCGCGCAGTACAAAAAGCGGGTCATGTGTGTGTAACTATTGCAAGACCTTTTTAACATTGAATCATATCCGTATGTACCCATGTATGTAAATACTGGCGTAGTTAAACATAATACTTTATTTCCTTTAGTTATACAACCGAAATGTTCGTCTTCTATGTACGATTACGTGAAATTGTCAATGTAGACGTATACCGGAAAGATATTTTCTACAAGTAGATGTTACCTTCAGATTGATGGTGTAACTTCAAGAAAATCGAAAATTATTTTTTTTTTCACACGAATCTGCTTATTGCATATTTTGGAATATTTATTTCAAACCTGTAACAACGTGTTAGGGTCAATCAACTTGCGTTGAGTTCATTCTACTTACTAGTGCTCGACAGCTATAGCCGTCAATAAGCTGTTGAAAGAATATGGGCATATCTGAACGTATAAAGTTCGGCAAACTGGTTCAGAGTAATGGTAAGATACCCTGGACAAATCGGGTCTTCCTCCCTATCTTCCCCCTTGGATTTAATTGTCTGAAATTAATCTCTTCCACAGATTTTTTCGCTCTGGTCAACTCTAGTGAGGCTTACGGTCCTGATGGTTTCCCTCATGTTCTCAAATTAATTGTGCTGACACCCTGTTTAGGCACTCTAGTCTTTCATCTGGTACTCTTCGTTTCTGCTGGAAGTTCACTTAATATCCCAAAGAAAAATGTTCACTCAACCTCCCAGCTATCGTCTAATTCTTTATTTCTAGTTTTTTAATCTATCCCAAATAGAAAAAAAATCTGAAGTATCTTTTACGCAATTTTCTTTCATAGTCGGTATGGTTTCGGCAAGGGACTCTCTACTCGCTATTTTCTTGCGTATATCTGACTTTTGGTCATCCTCTTTTCGAGATTTCGGTGAAATCTTTGATGTTGCTTTGGACATGTCAAACGTTTTGATAGTGTGGCACAAATCTTTAATTTCCAAACTGATCTTTGGGTTTCTATTGTATTTGTGCCTTCATCTCTAATTTCACTTCTGGCCGATCTAGAGCTGCTGTTGTAGATGGCTAGTGTTCTAAAGCTATTAATAATGGTATTCCTCAGGGCTCTGTCCTCAGACCCACTTTTTTTTTTACTTATGAATGCTCTAAGTTTCACACAGTGTCCTATCCACTCTTATGCCGATGATTTCACTTTATCCACCCTTTCACAGCGTCCATCGAGTCGCACCGTGCTTCGCGTAGAACGGCTGTGGTACACCTGACCTCTGATTTTTCTCTAAGTTAGAGTAAACATTGTTGATTTCAACGCCACAAACTGTTCTTTCATCTGTTTACTCGTCACCGTCTTCCACACGACTATATCCCGTTACGTTCAACAATACACGACTATCCTTCCTCTTAATCATCTTGGTCTCTTTCTGGTGATCTTTCCAGGAAAGATCTCTTTCCGAAACCGCTAAGAGGTTGTGATGTACCGGTCCCTCAATCTCTTCATCCGCACGAGGTTGCTGTCTCTGTACTGGGGTCTTTCCCTACCCTGTATGGAGTATGCTTCTCGTGTTGGGTGGCTCAACCCACACGGCTTGACTGTGAAATTGAAGGCTTTCGTCTCAATTCCGTGCCTCCTGCTGGTTGTCTTCAATTACTGTTCGTTACAATGTTGTCTCGCTCTTTCAGTGGCGGATCTAAGAATTTTGTTTAGCTGGGCGGGGGTGAGATGCGGTTTTGAACCCAGCGGCTCACCAGCCGAGTCCTCGGACAAAGCGCGAGAGTCTTCAGAAATATCTGCATCGTGAGCAGGCGCTCCCGCGCAGTCGTCAAGTTCGAAAGGTTCCATCTCCCGATCGCCAGCCGGAGGAAGATCCTTAATGGAGACTATCCTCTTTACCACCAGGGTATCTGATCCATATATAATGAGGGTTAGCCGCGATAAGTTCCACAGGTTCTACTCGCTGGTCGTATTTAGTGTCGAACATGGTGTTTCAACAAGAAAATTCCAGAAGAAAGCAAAGATGCAAGAGCTGATCCAATTGAGGTTTGACGCGCGTATGAGAACCGCTCGTGCGGCGTTTCGTTGGTAGCGGTACATAGTAGCTACCTAATCGAGTGAAGATCATCATACAGAACGGACTCCCAGTGCCGCACGTCGAGGCCTCTGCTTTTGCATGCAAGAACCATAGTGTTCCAAATGATCCCATTATAACGTTCGCATTACACGTTTCCTTCCGGGTGGTATTGCGTCGTGCGACAAGTAGAAATACCATGGCTTGTGAAGAATTTCATAAGTTCGAACGACATGAATTATGCACTACGATCAGTGTATATAAACGGTGGCATTCCGAATCTAAAGAATAAGTAAGACGTCTAATTACGGTCGAAGCACTCGCATCATGACACGGATATGCAAATTGAAATCGGGAGTACTCTTCAACAACTGTCAATATATAAGGATTTGAAGAAGCAACCCAGCGGGAAAGTGGACTTTCAAAGTAGAGGTTCAACCTCCGAAACGGGTACGTAGTTTTTATTAAATGACAATCATTCGGTTTGGGGTACCGTGGTTTGCACTCGGCGCAGACTGAGCAACGTTTAATGACACTACGCACCACCTCGACCAAATAAGGAAGATTCCTGACCTTCACGAAATGAAACATTCGCCGAATCCGGAGATGAATCGGTGCACTATGCAGTTCGAAAGTGTGGGAGGTAGTAGCACAATGAGCTTGGGACAGTGCATCGGCTGCTGCATCGGCTGCTGCATCGGCTGCTAAGTTTTCACGATCTGGCCGAAAACTGATGGTGTAGGACAGTGGTCGGCGAACTTTTTTGGGTATTACCCCAAAATATATTTGTGTACAAAGATATTACCCCCTAGACTTGAAATTATTTGTTCGAAAAAAATATAACTGATAATTAACCTCGCTTATTAAATAATAAATTTTTGTGCAATTTTATTTGTTTATTGAGCCTTCATTACCCCCCGAGATTTTCATTTTTACCCCATTTGGGTTAATTTACCTCGGTTTTGATCCCTGGTGTAGAGTACGCAGTTAGTTCGATTCTCCATCGAAGAATCTTTTAATACGGCCAGCTGCTTTCCTATCAAACATAAGAGACTGCGATGGTCAGTTACCAGATAGAAATTCCTAGTCGGGAAATCTTAACATTTATGAATTGATTCGACAATCGCATACGCTTCCTTCTCAACAATATGAAAGTCTTTCACTTGAGTTCAATGATCTGAGGAGAGAGGCTACAGGCTGATCGTTGTGTGAGGGTAGCACTGATAGTGCTGTCGGAGGCTTCAGTTTCCACTGTAAACGGAATGTCCTCCCTCATCACTCCAACAACAGCGTTCGAAATATCGTCCTTCAACTGAATGGCTTCCTGCGGCTTTTGATAAAGGAAACGTAGTTTCAAACAGAGGTCTGATCTTTTGAGAATACTTGGGAATCAATTTGGCAGAGTAATCAAAAAGGCCAATAAGTCTGAAGCGTTTTGCTATCGTCAGAATCAGGATGCAATTCACCATACGAGATGGAATAGCCCAGGAGATTAATCGAAGTTAGTGAGAATTTACACTTATCCTCGATGAAGGTCAAATTCAGGCGATCCGCAGCCTCCCAAAATCTTCGAAGATCCTCATGTTCCTCTTTTGTTGCTCCGCATACAGTTACGTCGTAAAGATATTCATACCTTTTTCTCAAATTATTCGATGATATGAATTCGACTATAACTCGATGAAATGCTGCTAATCCGTTTGAACTGATAAAGGTAGCCGCCCACCTCAAAAGCGGTACATGGCCTTTCTGAAACATCAATACCGACTTGATAGTAGGCGTTGGAAAGATCAATAATCCTGAAGTACTTGTTCTTAACTACTTTGCTTACATCATCTTCGATACGAGGTAAAGGATACGCATTCAGCAGTGTGAAACGGTTGTTGGTCTGAAAAATCGACAACCATACGCTTCCTTCTAGACTCGCCAGACGTAACAACTACTTGGGCACACCAAGGAAAACTACTAGGTTTTATAATATCGTCACAAACCAGTCTTTGGATTTCACTTTGAATGAATTTTTCATAGTCCGTACTAAACCGACGATTTTTTGTAGCAATGGGCCGACAGTCATAAGTTAAAATACTAAAAGGCTTCGGAATTGAACCTCCAGTTCAATAAGACCACAAATGTTTAGGGCTGGCTCAGTGCCTTTGAGCTTAATTTCGACCGCCTTGTGGAGGTTAAGAAACGGAAGACCTAAAATTACATCGTTGCACAAGCCGGGAAGTACAGACAATCTGATGCTTTCGTACGTTCGATCTTTAATGGCAACTGTAGTCTCGCAACAGCCACTAACATGAGCAGACAATTTAGAAGAGGCCATTGACTCCGTGATAGCTATAGGATGCACTTGTAGATTAAGAGAGGGCACCAAACTTTGACAGAAGAAGTTTTCTGAGCTACCGGTATCAATCAGAGCTTTAACTTAGCAGCCATTCATAAGAGCATCAACAGTGGATAGTGAAAGTTGACCAGTAACGGAGCAAGCAGATGCCAGATTGACAGGCTGCGACCAACATGCAATAGCGGAAGACGACAATGTGGACCAACTTTCTCGCATTTACGGCACTCAGCATCTAGAGCAGGGCATGAAAAGCGAGTGTGCCGCCGCCTCTTACCGCAAAAGAAGCAGGATTGACCTTGTCAGGTAAACGAACGAAGGTAGTTCTATCTGGGAATTCTTGACTAGAGCAGGACTCCAGTTCGCAAGGCACCACATCAACTCCCGCCGCTGTTACCGATACCTATGGTGTATGGCAGGACTCGAACTTGTTGATTGGATTTCTAACGTTAATGTTTTGTTTTCAAGCAACCGCGTTTGGATAATATTACATCAAATACCACGAATAAAGGAGTCCTTACGAAAGAAGATCGATTTTCATAAACGGTTACAGATTTAAAGTTGCAATCATTGACTAAGTGATTCAGTGCCTGAATGAATTCATTCAGTGTTTCTTCTGGTTTATGGTAACGAGTAGACAGCAGATGTTGGGCGTGAACTTCGTTTGGCGTTTTTATATAAGCGGCATCCAACAGATCGATACCTGAGTCATAAGTCGTCCGCTCCTGGATCACGTCAACAACGTTGGGGCCACTATGTAAGAAATGGACTTCTAGTTTGTTTGGATTATGAGCTTCAATTGTAGATAAGTAGTAACGGAAGCCTCTGATCCACAACTTCCATTGTTTGCCTCTTTGAGGCGTATTCGGATGTATATCAAATTTGTTTGGCCGAATGGTTTTCTCCATTATGTATGTTGACTGAAAAAATGTGGAGCCACAGACTGAATGTTCATCATGAAAATCTATAGATTAGGCTTTATTTAGTCAAACTTTAACCATTATAACTAAATCATTAAAAACATTAAATTTCAAGTACATCACACAGTATCTGAAACAAAAGAAACAGTTTTAATCAAAGACAATGCAGATGTAAAAATGGACAAGAAATCAATAATAGATTGAAACAGCACAACAACCAGGACAACGCGCGACGGTTGGATGTTAGAAATGAAAAGAAAATTTTAAAAAACGGCAATCACACTGGTTTGTGTGAATGCTCGTCACAGCACTCGCACGAATACACGTGTGCAAGCACAATCTCGCGCACAAACTCAGCGAAGGTCACGTAACGGACGCAGAAGACAGTCGCCCATCAAATAATCAAGTTACAACGTCCTTTAACTTCGCTGATCTAACCAAAAAATGCTACGTCGCAACTCCGCTTAGCATCAGAACAGCGAAGTTAAGTACTCGTAATTGAATGTCGTAACTCGTGTTTCATAGCCCACGTAAAGTTGTAGGTTCCCTCCCTCAATTCGACCTTCGATATTACGAAGTAGGTTAACCTCACCACCCCCCTTCAAAAAATAAAAGGAGGTAGCCCTAAGTTTTGATGTCCTTAAAACTGATGATTCAATAGTTTATTTGGCATTAAATGTTTTCCAAGAACAAAAGTAAACTTTTTCTCAACTCAAATGAGTTCAAATGATGGATACTTGTTTTTAGTAGTGGACCAACTGTACACTGAGGCCAGATTGCTTGTACCCTTTGTATTCAGACCAGGAGAGCCAAAATTTTCATAAAATAAAAGGCAATTATCAGTTGTTACTATAAACTGTTTTCACTGTAACTATATTTTTAAGTTTCGTATATCAGACCAGGAAGGTGCAACTCCTTGTCATGTTAGGCTCATCATTTTGAGCAATTCAGAATCTTTCTTCGAGGAATATCTCTAAAGTCGCTAAAGAAATTTCTTTTCCCTCAGTTACATTAAACTTTCTGGCATAAGTCCCAACACCTACTCCTCCCCATTTATACCTACCCATCTTTGCTCTTTCCAAATAAAGGTTATAGAAATGATTGAAAGTTTGGAGTCAGTGAAATTTTTGTCATGGCTATGATTTCCAATAAAACGTACTACATTAACGTCACACAAAGAAGGCTACACTTATAGGAAACGCCAAAAGTTTTTAAAACGGTACAAAAACTAAAGAAATACAATGAGACAGATCATTAACTAACTAGGAAAGAAGACCCATGAGGCCATTAAAGCTATCAGATTATGATATTAAAACCTGGGGATTAAACCACTATGATGAAAACCAGCAGCAGCCTTCCTATAGAGCTGCAAAAATGTTCCACTGTTCAAGTTAATTTATGCGCAGTCAGGCGGCATTAAGGACCACGTTGCGTGACCATATGTGATGTTTGATAATTTTGTTCCAAAACTGAATGTCAAACTAACCCAGTATCACTAGATTGAAAAGTATTTCGTCTACCAGATAAGTAGCTTAATCATGTGAAATTATTTCTTTTTGAGTAATGAAAACTACTGAGAACACCAATGAGTGGCTCCAGTTTGGAGAAGGAATGGAGGTTTCTTTTTTTGCCAATGCCATTTGGTGTTAATGACTTTAATTTTTAATTCGTCGGACAGTTTTTTAAAGATTTGTGTATGACTGACGACCAGAAAACAGTATTTTACTTCCATCTCTTTCTTTAGCCGTGAACTTATGAATAGATTCTAGACTTCCCATAATCGTGAGGGAAAGTTGCGTCCTCGTCTTTAGCTCGCTTCACACCAACGAATTAGACAAATACGATCTTTCACTCATTTCTCGTCCAGTGATTAGTCTTAAATTTTAAATTATCAACCCTGGTTAACTTGCATCAGCATGTTAGATCACTTTGTAAATTCGAAACTATTGGTGAACGTACTCCAAAGCATTGTGTGTGTGTGTGTCTATCATGAACGGCGTGCAAACTGGCCCTCAAAGGGTATTGCCAGCTAAGTAACTAATGAACAGCAGTCGACTGAAAGAGTTGGGAGTGTTGTAAATTTATGGACTTACTCCATTTGAAGGTCTGTTCATTATCTTTTCAACAATTTTTTACCTACCACCAGTAGAAATATATTTACGCATTGGGCGAGGAGTTGAGTTAAGAAAAACTGCAGCATCACTAAAGAAATCAGGACATAAGAAGTTTCCTACGAATGAAATTAAGAAAACTTGTAAAGAATGTGAGGAAGTATTATAAAGGCATTTTTATTCTAGGTGCTACATTAACTAAGGTAACAGCTGAATGGATATATTTATTATAAATTCAAAGAGGAAACTAAATAAACGTTGCACCAAATAAACGCAGCTAGAGTTCTCATTCCTAGAAAATCTGGATAGATACCGAAGCATTAGGTTTTGTGGACGTGTTACTCAGAATCGGGAACTGCGCCAAGTATATTCAGTAAGGTCTTCTCATAATCTCCAGAAATTTCACTCAGAGAGAAAAATTTCCAATGAAGTTTACATACATTCACCAACACATTTCTCGTGTTAAAAATTGTAGGACTATCATTCGGAGGCAATCTTGTATCACAATAAGTTCCACCCATTTTTCCATTGGAATCTATATTATAATGGAGCTAAGTGCGATATATATATATATATGTAACCAAAAACAATTTATAAACTTTAAAATGCATTTTCGCTGCTGTTCTTTTGTATAATGTTAAAGTAAATCCTATTGAACATTATATTGCTATAACTGTAGAAAAATGAAAACTTGAAGATAAATTTTGAGCAAGAAAATCAATAAGGAAAACTGTTCATTGGTCCTTGGAGGTCCTTGGATTTTTTTTTTAATATAATGGAAGTAAGTGCGAGATATATACAGTATGTAACAAAAACTCCAAACTCGGAAGGATTTAACTGCGGAGCTACCTCGGTTATTGAAACTGGTTAAAATACCACCCACGAAAGAACGCAGCCATGAAAATCTTGAGCTTCACTTTGTGTCAAGATTTGTGAAGCTTAAGATTTTCATGACAATAGTTTTACTGACCAAATAATTGAACCCCCAATTACTGTCGGTTCAAATATTTGGCCAATAAAACTACGTTAGAAAAGAACGCAGTCATGAAAATCTTGAGCTTCACATTCGAGCTCATTGTATCAAGTTTTGTGAAGCTTTAGATTTTCATGTCTGCGTTCTTTTCTATAGTTTTATTGACCAAATAATTGGTTCGTTCGCCAGTAATTCGAGGGCCACAGGCACCACAATTACTGAGGCCCAAGGTGAGAGGAATAGGAGTGATATCCAGATAAAGGACTACTGATGTTCAAAATAAAATACGCCGTAGGGCCACAATTCGGTTTGGGCCGAAGGCCCAAATACCGTAGGTATAGCAAAATTGGCGCGTAGCGACGATCTTTTGCTAGTATGAATAATGAACAAACGTAGCAACTTACCTTAACTTGTTCGATTAAATCTTTCTCAAAGAGTTCCATATATTTTTCTTTGATCGTTCCTAAATCTATTTCGCATCTGGATAAAATCTATATTATCTATATTATAATAAGAGAGCTGTCCGTCTGTCCGTCTGTCCGTCTGTCCGTCACACTTTCAGAAATTGTGAGAAAAAAATTCAGAAATTGTATTACGGGCAAGCAATGTGAAGCTCAAGATTTTCATGACGGTGTTCTTTTCTGTAGTTTAGCAATGGGGGAAGGGGGGGTGGGGGTAATGGGGATGGGTGTGGTAATGGGGGAGGGGGGGGTTAGCCCCGAAGTTGTATGAATGGGGGTGAGGAGGTTTTGGGAGATACCAGATTCAGAAATGTTGACACAATGTGAAGCTCAAAATTTTCACGGCTGGGTTCTTTTTTTGTAGTTTAGCCTGTCTAACAGTCAGCGAAGTGACGGGAACTGTACTAGTAATCCTAATCAGAGCCCAGGTTCAGTGCCGTCTCCTTCCATCGCGTCGTGCAAAGCATTAGCGAAGAACTCTCGCCAACTTTTCGCTGCTAAATCTAAGGGCAATATTTATTATAAGGTTCCATTCATTTACAACCTGCAGCGTTGCAATTTTCGATACACACACGTACTGTACGAGAATGATACAGTTCACACACAGGCTAGTCATCCTAAAATACTGATAGTACAGTTGATCGTGTACACGTTATTCAGGTTTAAAATATTCTGAAACGATGAAATTTTAAGTTCACTGTCGAAGGAAATAAATTAGTCAAAATGAGTCAGCATTGGTGAGTCGATCGATTGAGTCAAATCTACGTTGCAATAAAGTACTTTCACCAATTATAAAAAGTATAAATGAAAGATGCCAAGGGGAAGTGATGGAAGTGCATTTTTAAAAAACTTGTTTTGTGGTTTTGAGAGTTAACATTGCGAGTCAGCAAATCCAAAATATTTTTCGGTTAAATAAATCTTTCTCAAGTCAGAGAATTAATTCTTATGCACGGCATTATCTTGTTAAATCACGGATCAATTTTCTTTGAAAAATGTACTTGCATCATTTCCCTTGTCACCATCCGTAAATGATCTTAGTATTGCAATATATTTTACTCGATAGCGAGTTAAATTTTAAAAAATCAGATTTTTTCATTGTAAAAATTAAAATGTTATGCTAAAAAGTCAAACTGAAGTTTCAGCATTGGTTGTTAAAGTGTGAATATACGCAATGGAAACAAAATAAAAATTTTAAAATCCGACAGGTATGCATTGCACCTTTCTTCAGAAAAAGATAAGATTAGAAAGGTAGATGAAGTATATAATAAAGTTTAACGACATAAAACCTAAACTACTTCGTCTTTACTGTCCGTTTGGCGACTAAAAACGAATCAGTAGTAGCTTACAGATGGCGTTAAATGCAGCTTTAGCGTCTCCTGAACACTTCTTTTCCACAAGTTCCAGGAAGTCTTCCCCACATTTCTCAAGATATTCATTGAAGACGCGGTTCAAGAAAGGAATGTGTATAACGTCAATACTTTCAGAATGGCATCTTCGTCCATTTCTGCAAGAAAATGTATCATTTATCAGATTTACCTGTCGAGAACAGGTTTTGCAGTTTGTGCAACTTATTACTGATGTTGGTTTAAGTGAGAAATGCGAGACGAATGGTACTACAGGAAAAACTCTTTCTATGAGTAGTACATTAGTTCATTGAATATTTTGAAGAGCACCTTCATAAATGTAAATGGAAAATAACGTGTCTTTCAGTTTGATGTTACGATTCATTCATGTTTTATTGAAGTGAAGGATTTGACTCAACTTCGGTCATTGATATTATACTCAAGGAACCCATTGCAGCCATTTTGCACTAAACTTCACTAATAATGTTCCATGCCTAAAAGTTAAAATTCAATGAACTCGGAATATAAATTTGCAGCAAGCACTAAACATTAACAATGAATGTTAATTCAAGTCCAGATTTCCATATCTGGATGAGGAGAAGGTCTTACCCTAAATCATTATCCCTAAAATCTCTACCTTCATTGCACACTGCACAGCTCATCAGCTACTTCAGAAGGAGACGACATCGTATTGTCTCTTCAGAGGACGAGGATGCTCATAAGAGTTTTCTCGAAGCTTCCCTTCGTTTCCTGTACACGATTTCTTCAATCGTTTTCTCATATTTGTTTTCGAAAGATTCTTTGATCGTTCTGTCGAAATGTCTAGATTTTAAAAGCATTCCAGATACATTTATTCTTGGTTTATTCCAGTCAAAACACTGAATAAAACGCTTTAAATTACGGGACAATTCTGTAATTTTACCACTTTCAAAAATTAACTCGTGTTCATGGAATTTGCACAAGATTGTTATGGAAGTTTGTGAAATTGTGCCGAATTTAGAATGCAAGATGACAATAATTCAGTTGCTGTCCCTGTACAGGGTTCTTTTCCTCCGCTGTATGGAGTACGCTTTTCATTCGTTGGATGGCTCAACCCACACAGCTTTAAGGACACTAGCTTCTGAACTTTCTGACTGTAAGCCTCCTCCTTTAAGGAGAACAGGCAATACAAGACTTTAGAAACATTCTCATTCATTTTTTTCTCGAACATTCTAACGCAAGGATTAATTGGTATTTCAGTCTTTCATCTACTCAACCAGTCAACTCTGGAACAATCTTCCTCAATTCATCTTTCACCCTCTCTATGACCTCCAATCGTTCAAACGCAGTGTCCAGGCATCTCGAAAACCTTAATCATGATTTTGGCTCTCTTCTTCATATGTGAGAAGCGGGCGTTTTTGCGGTCACTCGCATTTGTCTCCTCTTTCCTGCATAAAAATTAAAGTTAACTACTTCTAACCTGAATCCAAGTCACCTTTAATAATTCTCTGGAATTCGTTCGCATAATTAACAATAATTGTTTAGATTTAACAACTTCACTTTGATTTAGATTTTTAGATTTATTTGTTCTTATTGATACAGGCAGCACTGCCACTCTCATTAAACAGTCCAGTATAGACAAAATTAGGGAGTATCCCCCAAATCTTCACAAAACTTATACCAGATTTCATTGCGAAAATTCCCAAAATCTGTTCATATGTATTGTGGTCACACGTGACTAGTCATTTGTTTGTGTAACTTGTAAACATTGAGGGATACTTCATTTTCTTTTTTGTCTGAACTTTACACAGATCATCGTTGTCGCTCTTCCTACTCTCTCTTACACTTCATGTCTTCTTCATATTTAACTCGAAGATTCCTTCCTTCATTTCCATACCCACTTTAGTTCTTATATTTTGCAAAATTAATGATTTAATTTTAGAGGTGGGGAGAGAGAGTAACGTCATCCATTACGTCATCATGTATCATGTCTGTAGATATTATTTCATGAATACTAACTTAAAATTGATTTAATGGATACTAAACCATTATGTCTTTAGAAGATATGCAGTAAATACCACTTCTCTAACTAGCTTTCACATGCAGAATCCTCATCGATGTAGTATTAGATGTTACAGGATAATTCACTACAAATCTGTGAAACATTTTCTTCTTCAGAGGATGTATGATCATGTGTTATGAATTAGCCTCAACTGAAATTTAAAATTAGAGTAAAGTTTCTTTCAGTTTAAATCGAGCTTCCTGAGTGAAAAGATTGTTTTGGAATTCGTAGGAGATATCGTCATTTAACTGGTTTAATAATGGTTAAGTTTGCCGAAGTTTGGAAATCTTGGTATGAAACATTTCTTCGAGAACTCATTTTTAACAGGGTAATATTTTTTTGTTTAAAGTAGAAATAATTTAAAGATTTTTGAATGACGTTCTTTTTGTTTATTAGTATTAAGATTTGGGTAATGTTTCAGAATACGGGCGCAACTTAAGCAAAATTTCGAAGAATACCATAGAGATAATTGTTTCGCTCATTAAAATACGTTGATTGTAATGTGTCGCATAGTCAAAAAAACGAAGTTAGAAAATTACGAAAAACATTTTTGGGTATGAATCTAAGAAATTTTGAGTTGGCAACCCTACTATCGTATCGTCCATTCACTTCAGTTTCAAAATGGCTTCGGTATGTGATGGTTGTTCGGTAACGCTAGTAGAGCTCGCATGGTGTTCTCCCTTTAAATGTAGTGTCCAATTTGTATAATTTAGGTCTCGGGGGTACGGGGCGGAGCCCCCGTAAAGATCACTTATCACAAATTGATCGGTATAGGGTTTTATATTTCTTAGGTTGGTTCGGTTTTCCATGAAACATAGGTTTTTCTCATGGTTTTGATGTTTTATGACGTGTTTTTCCTCCAAAACATGCTAAAACCATTGGTTTCCTGTTTAGGATAAATCTGACCATCGTTATTACAGTAAATTATTGCTTGTGCTGTGTTCCCCCACCCAAAACCCCCGGTTCCCACGGTGGTCCCCCCAGATTGTAGTAGGGGTTGGGCGGTGAAATCACTTTATGCAATTTACTGTAATGGCGATGGTCACATTCATCCTAAACAACAGGAAACCAATGGTTTTAGCATGTTTTGGTGGAAAAAACATTTAGGTGGCGCCCCTATTCTGAACAGTTACCAAGACTTGAATGTAGTTTAAATTATTAGTATTAAGGTTTGAATGTGGTTAAAGTACTTAAACTAAAGACTTGGTGCTTCACTTTCAAATATTTATTTTCTCAAATTTCTCATTTAATATTCAAGATTTGAAATATCAATATACGAACGCTTTTTGAAAATCGAAGTTTTTAAATAAAATTCCGAATGTCATCCATTACAGTAAGTGGCGAACAAAACTTGCTTTAAAGATCTTTGATAAATGAAGCTAATTTTAATGGTTGTGATTTGGATTATACATGCCTACAACCATGAACTATACAGGGTGTACATAAAGTCAGGATCTATTTTTGTGAAGCACTTGGAAATTGTGGAATTTTATTATGAAATGATAGTGGTAACATTTATTAAATAATTAAGAGTAGGATTCGACGTGACGCCCATCAGTATCCCTGCACAGCTCAAATCATTCTGGAGCATTTGCGGGGTTATGTTATCTGCAGCAGTTCGTGTACGTAAGTTTTCAGACTCGTAATCTTCGTCTGATAGACGTGCGATTTGATAAAGCCCCATGCAAAGAAATCTAAAGGGGTTAAATCTGGTGATCTCGCTGGCCAAGGTCTGTTGCTTCCGCGTCCGATCCAGCGATTTGGAAAACGTCCATTTAGATAATCCTGAACAATTTTGGCATAGTGACAAGGAGCACCATGTTGATAGACGACGGTACTAACAATCCTATCCCCAATCAGCTGAGGTTCAAGGAATTGCTGCAACATGTCCAGATAAATAAGCCCCGTAACTGTAGCTTCAGCAAAGAAAAAAGGACCATAAACCTTAGATTTTGTTAAACCCATCCAGACATTAACTTTAGGCGTCTCTCTCCCAATTTTGGACTAAATCATTCGGTCTTTATCTGCCCAAATTCGACAGTTATGGCGATTTACTTTTCAACACGTATGGAAAGTGGCTTCATCACTAAAGAGAATGTTGTCCATTAAATTATCACTCCAGATTTGTTCTACAAGATCAGCACACACAGCACTTCGTCGAGGGAAATCTTCCTCATGTAAAACCTGCAAATGATAGCTTTTCTTCTGCAAATTAACTTTCAGAATTTTGTGCACAGATGACGTCGGGAGGCCGAGTCTGTGTGATGCAGCACGAACGGACGTACGTGGCTCCTCAGTTATAATTCCGCGTACTGCATTCACGGTAAGATCTGACATACACGGTCGTCCTGATCTTGCTTCATTTACAGATCCCGTTCGTTTAAATTTGTTCACCAATTTTCGTATTGTCTTGTCTATTGGCCCCGGCTTATGATATCTCCTTCTAAACTTCTCTCTGATGTCATTGTATGTCTTTCCCTCGATTCGCCAAATTACTGTTGCCACACGCTCTTCTGTATTCATTCTAAGGGCTTCTGAAAAGAAAAATAGAAAAAAATAATTTCACAAAAATAGATCCTGACTCTATGTACACCCTGTACTTGAACCCATAACTGCTTAAAGCTTTTAAGCATTTGAGTAGTCTGAAGTTGTTTTCTAACTTTAAACCAATCTGAGATTACTCATTAATAGTGACTAAATTGTCTAGAGGTATTTGGGTAATGAACATTCGTAACTATTGCAGATATTAACTGAACTTGAATATTCATTAGTGCAGACTAGTTTTGTAATCAAGTTACGTGAGAAATAAGCTCAAACTGTTTGTATACATTTTATGGTGGAAGAATTTTTAGGTACATATTCAACGTAGTTCCTTTAATGGTATTACGAAGTTTTATTGAATTTGCTTCAATTTTCATACTAAATTTGAGCTCGAGATCAGAACTTGAATTTGAAAGGGGTATAAAATCTGGCTGGTAAGAATTCTGTAACAATTATTTCGACCTGTATATTTACATCTTCGAACGCCATCTTAATCTTCAATTGAGATGCCATTTGTCCATTTTCTCTACCTTCAGAAAAAACCAACTCTTTATCCCTCGTGTGACTTTGATCCTTGGGAGGATGCTGTAACTTTGCAGAAGTCTCTGAAAGGGCTTGGAACTAATGAGGAAGACATAATCACGGTTCTAACTACGAGAACTAGAGACCAGAGGATTCAAATTCAAGAGAAATATGGAGAAATGTATGGAGTAAGTAACAGTGGAATCGTGAATTAGATATTTGTAGTAAATGGAAGGTGTTGCAGTGAACTTGGAACACTGTTAAATATCGTATGATGTCGGTATTTAAAAATTATGAAAGATTTAAATGCCTCAAAATTATAAAGTAGGTTAATTAAGGTTGTGTAAAAAAAAAAAAAAAAACTTCATAAAAAATCTTTTTACTATATGGTAGTTTCCCACGCTTAACTCTGGCGCTGTAGTCCTTGAACAGTCTTGTAATAAACGTTCAGTATGTATGATGGTGTCAGTGGGAAATTGAATTTAACCCTCTAACGCCGACTGGGTCGAATACGTACCGTTTCAAATATACGCATTTAGACTTAACCCTACAAAAACGTTCGGCGTTAAAGGGTTAAAGGTCTTGACAACATTTGAAGTCTAAGTAATTTAAATTAATTTTCGAATAAAACTATAATTCCAAATGTCTATGTACGGTGATCGTGACATCACTAACCCGGAAATTATGCTTTCTTTCGTGAAATCACAATCACCCTGTAGACAATCGACAACCTTCTGAAGACTTGGTCGTGTGAAAATTCAAGAGGTTCATAATTGAATTTCCACTTTTAGGATTTGGTTGAAGATTTGAAGAGTGAATTGAGCGGAGTGTTCGAGAAAGTGATTTTATCCCTGTTGAAACCTTTGCCGCTGTTCTTCGCCGAACAAATAAAACTTGCAACCAAAGGCCCTGGACACGGACGAAACTGCTCTCATAGAAATATTTTGCACCAGAGACAATACATTGATAAAGTGAGTGTACATTTTGAATGAACGGCATTTCATAAATTGTTCCATAATTCAGTCATATTAACATTAACTTGTGAATTTAAGTTTTTCTTAAATAGAAATAGAGCTGGGAACTTGAACTAGTTAACTCTAGGTACTAAAGCCCTAAAATTCTGACCAGATCAATCAAAGAATCCTTCGAAAACCAATACGAGAAATCGATTGAAGAAATAGTGTCTGAAGAAACTTCGGGAGTCTTCGAAAAAACGCTTATGAGCATCCTCTCTCTCTGTGGAGACGATACAAAGTCCTCTCCTCCTCAAATAGTCGATGAGCTGTGCGATGAAGGTATGAATATTTTCTATTAATGTAGTCTGAGATGGCGTCGCACTAATCTATATAATGACAAGTCAACAAGAAATTTTGTCGCTGCAACGAAGTTGCAATGACAAATCGCAAAGAATAAGTATTCAAATCGGGCAAGGTACACGGTAGATAGTCGCTGCGACAATTCCCTGTTGCATCCGGCTGCGTTGTGGTGTTCCAAGGGCAGTAGATTACATTAGTGACTTCGTTATCCTGTGGCACTGAAATTTCGTATGTCCCACCTATTGTAGTTTGCAACAACCTCTGCGATTGTGTGGCACCTTGCAACTCTGATGCAGCCACACACCTGTGGTGGTGGCCTAAAAGGTAAAGTTGCCTTTCGTGGCCGTCACTTTGTCACGTATGTTTAAGGATTAGTATTAATTATCTTTAATACTTGTTACATTTTAGGTGGTTATGTAGGCACAGTTAAAGTTCACAATACTTGGAAGTATTAACTTCAGAACATTGTACTAAGAACTAAATGATCAAAGGTTCTCTTGAGCTTTGTCCAATACCGTTGTTGAAGTTCGGTGAACATATCTACAGTATACTGGAACGATAGTTGATTGATTGGCTTATGAAGTTAGTTCCTCCAGTTTTTCATCTAGTACTGATAACAAATTAACCTTTTTCTTCTAGAAGTGGATGAAGAATCTATTCGCAAAATACTTACTTCCTATTCCTTCGTTTTCCTGAGGCGTGTCTTCAAACTGTATCTTGAGAAAACTGGACAAGATTTCATGGAACTTGTAGAAAAGAAATGTTCAGGAGATTCTAAAGCTGCGTTCAAAGCAATTTGTAAGCTTATTATTCGTTAGTTAACATTTTAAAACATCGTGTTGTACATATTTAAAGAATCTTAATGAACGTGCGCAACCATTTGTGCACGGACTTTAGATTTGATGTATACATGTAATTTTATGCGTACTCCAGCAACTGTGCACAAAAATTTGGTGGTGCAATTTTAAACTTTCTTGAACTTGATGCCCTTAGATTTATCATCGAAATGTCTACAAGAATTCTTCGCTCATGCTTTACACGACGCGATGAAAGGTCTCGGCACTGATGATTGGGCTTTGATTAGGATTATTGTATCCAGATGCGAAATCGATTTAGGCACAATAAAAGAAAAATATACCGAACTCTTTGGAAAAGATTTAATAGAAGAAATTAAGGTAAACTTGTTTTCATACTTCATCGAAGGCTATAATTTCTTTATTTAATTCTAACTTTATGCAGTGTACTTTTATACTTCATAAAATGCAGTAGTTGGTGAATGAAGTTAATTCAAACCATTAAGATCTGATTTTTGTTCTTCCAGAGTGATACTTCTAAAGACTATGAGAAGGCTTTACTGAATCTACTTGGCGAAAGTTCGAAGTAACACTTGGATTAACGAATAATTGTATAAATTTTGAAAACTGGAATGATTATATTTAGCACATTAATAACTTAGATTTGTTATAAATTATACAGCCAGATGTCCTTAATATATTATGACCTTAAATATGGTTTGATACTCATTTTTCCTTCGCCTTCTGTACTTCCAGGAGTGACCGTTACTCTTAGCCCTCTAGACGGTGTAGGTCCAATTTTTACAATTAAAAGAATGTTCGGGTACCTGGTACCACACCTTTAGGGTTGAGTATGGTTTTAGTTGTTGAATGACTAATTGATCATAAACTAAAGGGGCGAATGGAGTTTAGTCATTTCATCACCTACCCTTGCCAGAAGCGATGTTAACGCTCAGTAATGACAAAAATGATTCCTGTTCATCTATCGTGTATATCAACAGCGCGCAGTACGAGAAGCGGGTCATGTGTGCGTAACTATTGCAAAGACCCTTTTAACATATTGAATCATATCCGTATGTACCGATGTATGTAAATACTGGCGTAGTTAAACATACTTTATTTCCTTTAGTTATACAGGGTGTCTCAAAAGTCACTATCTATTTTGAAAAATAATGGGAATTACGAAAAACTGGTTTAAGACATGAAAAATATATTTATTTCAAAGTAAGTGCCACAAAGAATTAGTGCTATTTATTTATCTGTCTCCACATGGCGACCATCAGTGTCTCTACAGAGCTCAAAGCGATAAGTTGTTTCCCGGAACACACTTTCCAGCATTTGAGGTGTTATTTTCTGAACTGCATCGGTAATACGATTTCGAAGTTCGGCTACATCACTAATTCTTCTACCAGTGTACACCTTAGACTTAATGAAACCCCAGGCAAAAAAATCTAATGGTGTTAAATCGGGTGAACGTGCTGCCCATGGTTGTGTTCCTCCACGACCAATCCAGCGACCGGGGAAGAGTCTGTCAAGATAATCACGTACAATTATTGCATAATAGCACGGTGCTCCATCCTGCTGAAAAACTACTGTGTCAAGAATGCCATCTGTAAGAAGTTGAGGTTCGAGGAATTGTTCAAGCATGTAAAGATAAATTTATAAATTACACAAAATTCGAAATAAACCAATTAACTTTTTTTAAATACACAAATTTGCACCAGAAGTACATATCTTTATGCCAGCATAGCATTTTTAAAAAAAACATCTAATGTCACCAAAATAGATAGTGACTTTTGAGACACCCTGTACAACCAAAATGTTCGTCTTCTATGTACGATTACGTGAAATTGTCAATGTAGACGTATACCGGAAAGGTATTTTCAACAAGTTGATGTTACCTTCAGATTGATGGTGTAACTTCAAGAAAATCTCCAAATTATTATTTTTTTTTTTTTTGTACACTAATCTGCTTATTGCGTATTTTGAAATATTTATTAAAAACCTGTAACAACGTGTTAGGGTCAGTCAGTCAGAGCTGGGCAGTATTTAAATACATTTGTATTTAAATACATATTTAAATACATTTGTGTATTTAGAACTGTATTTATAAATACATTGTTTTTCATGTATTTAAATATAGTATTTAAATACTTTAATGAGTATTTAAATACAATGTATTTAAATACTCAAAATATAAAAATGTAAATACTTTTACTGGTTTAATACACGTTCTGTACTAGCACAGTACGACGCGTCGACAGTGTAGTACAGCATGGTTCATGTTTCAACAGTTTGGGAAAACATCCTCTCATAAAAAGACTGTTCCTCCGCTATAACACGACATTACCATCTTCGGCACCGGTAGAGCGAATATTCTCATTCGCGGGAATCACTTTGACTCCCAAAAGAAACTCTTTCAGACAAAACTTTTGAAAGATTGGTTTTGATCCGCAGCAACCGTGAAATAAAAGAATTCATAAGGTGCCTTATGTTTATGTTTACGTCTTATGTTTACGTTTATGTCTCATCTACTCATTAATTGTTACTCATTTTGCAATGATATAATGAGTATAATATGTCACTGGTTGAACATCGTAAGTTCTAAGTTTTTTTGTTTTGTTCTAAAAAGGGAAATATATAATCGGAAATTAGATTGTACTATTTCTTTATCCTTTATCAAGCATTTTATATTGTTACTCATGAATTAGTGAATGCATATGTTAAAATTTGTATGTATTTAAAATGTATTTACAAATGTATTTAAATACAATTGATGTATTTTCTATTTAGTATCTAAATACATTCGTAAAATGTATTTAGTATTTAAATACATTTCTCCCATGTATTAGTATTAGTATTTAAATACATTCAATGTATTTATTGCCCAGCTCTGGGGTCAGTCAACTTGCGTTGACTTCATTCTACTTACTAGTGCTCGACAGCTATCCGTCAATAAGCTGTTGGGAAAGAATATGGGCATTTCTGAACGTGTAAAGTTCGGCAAACTGGTTCAGAGTAACAGTAAGATACCCTGGACAAATCGGGTCTTCCTCCATATCTTCCCCTTGGATTTAATTGTCTGAAATTAATCTCTTCACAGATTTCTCTCTGGTCAACTAGTGAGGCTTATGGTCCTGATGGTTTCCCTCCTGTTCTCAAATTAATGTGCTGACACCCTGTTTAGGCACTCTAGTCTTTCATCTGGTACTCTTCGTTTCTGCTGGAAGTTCACTTAATATCCCAAATAAAAATGGTCGCTCAACCTCCCAGCTATCGTCTAATTCTCTTTATTTCTAGTTTTTTAATCTATCCCCAATAAAAAAAAAAATCAAACCCTCTTACGCAATTTTCTTTCATATAGTCGGTATGGTTTCGGCAAGGGACACTCGCTATTTTCTTGCGTATTTCTGACTTTTGGTCATCCTCTTTCGAGATTTCGGTGAAATCTTTGATGTTGCTTTGGACATGTCAAACGTTTTGATAGAGTATGGCACAAATATTTAATTTCCAAACTGATCTTTGGGTTTCTATTCTATTTGTGCCTTCATCTCTAATTTCACTTCTGGCCGATCTAGAGCTGCGGTTGTAGATGGCTAGTGTTCTAAAGCTACTAATAATGGTATTCCTCAGGGCTCTGTCCTGAGACCCACTATTTTTTTTTACTTATGAATGCTCTAAGTTTCACATCGTGTCCTATCCACTCTTATGCCGATGATTTCACTCTTTTCGACCATTTCACAGCGTCCCTTTCACAGCGTCCATCTCGAGTCGCACCATGCTTCGCGTAGGACGGCTGTGGTACACCTGACCTCTGATTTTTCTCTAAGTTAGAGTAAACATTATTGATTTCAACGCCTCGAACTGTTCTTTCATCTGTTTACTCGTCACTGTCTTCCACACGACTATATCCCGTTACGTTCAACAATACACAACTATCCTTCCTCTTAATCATCATGGTCTCTTTCTGGTGATCTTTCCTGGAAAGATCTCACTTTCCGAAACAGCTAAGAGGTTGTGATGTACCGGTTCCTCAGTCTCTTCATCCGCACTAGGTTGCTCTCTCTGTACAGGGGTCTTTCCCTACCCTGTATGGAGTATGCTTCTCGTGTTGGATGGCTCAACCCACACGGCTTGACTATGTGAAATTGAAGGCTTTCGTCTCAATTCCGTGCCTCCTGCTGGTTGTCTTCAATTACTATTCGTTACAATGTTGTCTAGCTCTTTCAGTGGCGGATCTAAGAATTTTGTTTAGCTGGGCGAGGGTGAGATGCGGTTCTGAACCCAGCGGCTCACCAGCCGAGTCCTCGGACAAAGCGCGAGAGTCTTCAGAAATATCTGCATCGTGAGCAGGCGCTCCCGCACAGTCGTCAAGTTCGAAAGGTTCCATCTCCGATCGCCAGCCGGAGCAAGATCCTTAATGGAGACTATCCTCTTTACCACCAGGGTATCTGATGCATATATAATGAGGGTTAGCCGCGATAAGTTCCACAGGTTCTACTCGCTGGTCGTATTTAGTGTCGAACATGGTGTTTCAACAAGAAAATTCCAGAAGAAAGCAAAGATGCAAGAGCTGATCCAATTGAGGTTTGACGCGCGTATGAGAACCGCTCGTGCGGCGTTTCGTTGGTAGCGGTACATAGTAGCTACCTAATCGAGTGAAGAGCCTCATACAGAACGGACTCCCAATGCCGCACGTCGAGGCCTCTGCTTTTGCATGCAAGAACCATAGTGTTCCAAATGATCCCATTATAACGTTCGCATTGCACGTTTCCTTCCGGGTGGTATTGCGTCGTGCGACTAGTAGAAATACCATGGCTTGTCAAGAATTTCATAAGTTCGAACGACATGAATTATGCACTACGATCAGTGTATATAAACGGTGGCATTCCGAATATAAAGAATAAGTAAGACGTCTAATTACGGTCGAAGCACTCGCATCATGACACGGATATGCAAATTGAAATCGGGAGTACTCTTCAACAACTGTTAATATATAAGGATTTGAAGAAGCAACCGAGCGGGAAAGTGGACCTTTAAAGTAGAGGTTCAACCTCCGAAACGTGGACGTAGTTTTTATTAAATGACAATCATTCGGTTTGTGGTACCGTGGTTTGCACTCGGCGCAGACTGAGCAACGTTTAATGACACTACGCACTACCTCGACCGAATAAGGAAGATTCCTGACTTAACGAAATGAAACATCCGCCGAATCCGGAGATGAATCGGTGCATTATGCAGTTCGAGAGTTGAATGGGAGGTAGTAGCACAATGAGCTTGGGACAGTGCATCGGCTGTTAAGTTTTCACGATCTGGCCGAAAACTGATGGTGTAGGAGTACGCAGTTAGTTCGATTCTCCAGCGAAGAATCTTTTTATACGGCCCGCTGCTTTCCTATCAAACATAAGAGACACTGCGATGGTCAGTTACCAGATAGAAATTCCTAGTTGGGAAATGTTAACATTTACGAATTGATTCGACAATCTCATACGCTTCCTTCTCAACAATACGAGTCTTTCACTTGAGTTCAATGATCTGCAGAGAGGCTACAGGCTGATCGTTGTGTGAGGGTAGCACTGATAGTGCTGTCGGAGGCGTCAGTTTCCACTGTAAACGGAATGTCCTCCCTCATCACTCCAACAACGGCGTTTGAAATATCGTCCTTCAACTAAATGGCTTCCTGCGGCTTTTGATAAAGGAAAACGTAGTTTCACGAGAGGTCTGATCTTTTCAAATACTTGGGAATCAATTTGGCAGAGTAAGCAAAAAAGGCCAATAAGTCTGAAGCGTTTTGCTATCGTCAGAATCAGGATGCAATTCACCATAGAGATGGAATAGCCCAGGAGATTAATCGAAGTTAGTGAGAATTTACACTTATCCTCGATGAAGGTCAAATTCAGGCGATCCGCAGCCTCCCAGAATCTTCGAAGATCCTCATGTTCTTCTTTTTTTGCTCCGCATACAGTTAGGTCGAAAAGATATGCATACCTTTTCTCAAATTATTCGATGATATGAATTCGACTATAACTCGATGAAATGCTGCTACTTTGTTTGAACTGAAAGGTAGCCGCCCACTTCAAAAGCGCTACATGGCCTTCTGAAACATCAATACCGACTTGATAGTAGGCGTTGGAAAGATCAATAACCCTGAAGTACATGTTCTTAACTACTTTGCTTACATCATCTTCGATAGAGGTAAAGGATACGCATTCAGCAGTGGAAACTGTTGATGGTCTGAAAAATCGACAACCATACGCTTCCTTCTAGACTCACCAGACGTAACAACTACTTGCGCACACCAAGGAAAACTACTAGTTTTATAATATCCTCACAAACCAGTCTCGATTTCACTTTGCATCAATTTTTCATTCCGGACTAAACCGACGACTTTTTGTAGCAATGGGCCGACAGTCATAAGTTAAATTACTAAAAAGCTTCGGAATTGAACCTCCAGTTGAGTAAGACCACAGGTGTTTAGGGCTGGCTCAGTCCCTTTGAGCTTAATTTCGACCGCCTTGTGGAGGTTAAGAAACGGAAGACCTAAAATTACATCGTTGCACAAGTCGGGAAGTACAGAGAATCTGATGCTTCGTACGTTCGATCTTTAATGGCAACTGTAGTCTCGCAACAGCCACTAACATGAGCAGACAATTTAGAAGAGGCCATTGACACCGTGATAGCTATAGGATGCACTTGTAGATTAAGAGAGGGCACCAAACTTTGACAGATGAAGTTTTCTGAGCTACCGGTATCAATCAGAGACTTAACTGAGCAGCCATTCATAAGAGCATCAACAGTGGATAGTGAAAGTTGACCAGTAGCGTAGCAAGCAGATGCCAGATTGACAGGCTGCGACCAACATGCAATAGCGGAATACGACAATGTGGACCAACTTTCTCGCATTTACGGCACTCAGTATCTAGAGCAGGGCATGAAAAGCGAGGGTGCCGCCTCCGACCGCAAAAGAAGCAGGATTTAAAGTTGCAATCATTGACTAAGTGATTCAGTGCCTGAATGAATTCATTCAGTGTTTCTTCTGGTTTATGGTAACGAATAGACAGCAGATGTTGGGCATGAAATTCGTTTGGCGTTTTTATATAAGCGGCTTCCAACAGATCGATAACTGAGTCATAAGTCGTCCGCTCCTGGATCACTTCAACAACGTTGGGGCCACTATGTAAGAAATGGACTTCTAGTTTGTTTGGATTATGAGCTTCAATTGTAGATAAGAAGTAACGGAAGCCCCTGATCCACAACTTCCACCGTTTGCCTCTTTGAGGCGCATTCGGATGTATATCAAATTTGTTTGGCCGAATGGTTTTCTCCATTATGTATGTTGACTGAATAAAATGTGGAGCCACAGACTGATGTTAGATTAGGCTTTATTCAGTCAAACTTTAATCATTATAACTAAATCATTAAAAACCACATTAAATTTCAAGTACATCACACAGTATCTGAAACAAAAGAGAGAACGTTTTAATCAGAGACAATGCAGATGTAAAAATGAACAAGAAATCAATAATAGATTGAAACAGCACAACCAGGACAACGCACAACGGTACTCTCTCGTGAAGCGACGGTTGGATGTTAGAAATCAAAAGAAAATTTTTAAAAACGCCAATCACTCTGGTTTGTGTGAATGCTCGTTACAGCACTCGCACGAACACGTGTGCAAGCACAATCTCGCACACAAACTCAGCGAAGGTCACGTAACGGACGCTGAAGACAGTCGCCCATCAAATTATCAAGTTACAACGTCCTTTAACTTCGCTGATCTAACCAAAAAAATGCTACGTCGCAACTCCGCTTAGCGTCAGAACAGCGAAGTTAAGTACTCGTAATTGAATGTCGTAACTCGTGTTTCACAGCCCACGTAAAGTTGTAGGTTCCCTCCGTAAATTTGACCTTGGATATTACGAAGTAGGTTAACCTCATCCCCCCCCTTCAAAAAATAAAAGGAGGTAGCCCTAGGTTTTGATGTCCTTAAAACTGATGATTCAATAGTTTATTTCGCATTAAGTGTTTTCCAAGAACAAAAGTAAACTTTTTCTCAACTCAAATGAGTTCAAATGCTGGATACTTGTTTTTAGTAGTGGACCAACTGTACACTGAGGCCAGATTACTTGTACCCTTTGTATTCAGACCACGAGAGCCAAAATTTTCATAAGATAAAAGGCAATTATCAGTTGTTACTATACGAATAACTGTTTTCACTGTAACTATATTTTTAAGTTTCGTATATCAGACCAGGAAGGTGCAACTCCTTGTCATGTTAGGCTCATCATTTTGAGCAATTCAGAATCTTTCTTTGAGGAATCTCTCTAAAGTCGCTAAACAAATTTTTTTTCCTCAGTTACATTAAACTTTCTGGCATCAGTCCCAAAATCTACTCCTCCCCACTTACACCTACCCATCTTTGCTCTTTCCAAATAAAGGTTATAGAAATGATTGAAAGTTTGGAGTCAGTGAAATTTTTCTCATGGCTTTGATTTCCAATAAAATGTACTACATTAACGTCACACAAAGAAGGCTACACTTATAGGAAATGCCAAAAGTTTATAAACGGTTCAAAAACTAAAGAAATACAATGAGACAGATCATTAACTAACTAGGAAAGAAGACCCATGAGGCCATTAAAGCTATCAGATTATGATATTAAAACCTGGGGATTAAACCACTATGATGAAAACCAGCAGCAGCCTTCCTAAAGAGCTGCAAAAAATGTTCCACTGTTCAAGTTAATTTATGCGCAGTCAGGCGGCATTAAGGACCACATAGAAAGGGATGTTTCAGTAAAAACTCTCCACCCGTAAAGGATTCGAGCAAAAGAGATTAACTCAACCACAAAATTAAACCAAAATTTATTTTATGTTCACGTTGCGTGACCATATGTGATCTTTGATAATTTTGTTTCAAAACTGAATGTCAAACTAACCCAATATCACCAGATTGAAAAGTATTTCGTCTATCAGATAAGTAGCTTAATCATGTGAAATTTTCTTTTTCAGTGACGACAACTACTGGGAATAGCACTGAGTGGCTCCAGTTTGGAGAAGGAATGGAGGTTTTTTTTTTTGCCAATGCCATTTGGTGTTAATGACTTTAAAAATTGGTCCGACGAATTAAAAATTAAAGATTTGTCTCACTGACGACCAGAAAACAGTGTTTTACTTCCATCTCTTTCTTTAGCCGTGAACTTATGAATAGATTCTAGACTTCCAATAATCGTGAGGGAAAGTTGCGTCCTCGTCTTTAACTCGCTTCACACCAACGAATTGGGCAAATACGATCTTTCACTTATTTCTCGTGCAGTGATTAGTCTTAAATTTGAAATTAATGTCCTGGTTAACTTGCATCAGCATGTTAGATCACTTTGTAAATTAGAAACTATTGGTAAATGTACTCTAAAGCATTGTGTATATATCATGAACGGCGTGCAAACTGGTCCTCAAAAGTTATTGGTAGCTAAGTAACTAGTGAACAGCAGTCGACTGAAAGAGTTACGTGTTGTAAACTTATGGACTTACTCCACTTGAAGGTCTCTTCATTATCTTTTCTACTCTTTACCACCACCAGTAGAAATATATTTACTCATCGGGCAAGGAGTTGAGTTTAAAAAAACTGCAGCATCACTAAGGAAATCAGGAAGTAAGTTTCCTATGAATGAAATTAAGAAAATTTGAAAAGGTGTAAAGAATGCGATGAAGTATTATAAAGGCATTTTTATTCTAGGTGCTACATTAACTAAGGTAACAGCTGAATGGATATATTTATTATAAATTCAAAGCGGAAACTAAATAAACGTTGCACCAAATAAACGCAGCTCGAGTTCTCATTCCTAGAAAATCTGGATAGATACCGAAGCATTAGGTTTTCTGGACGTGTTACTCAGACTCGGGAACTGCGCCAAGTATGTTCAATAAGGTCTTCTCATAATCTCCAGAAATTTCACTCTGAGGAAAACATTTCAAATCAAATTTACATACATTCACCAACACATTTCTCGTGTTAAAAATTGTAGGACTATCATTCGGAGGCAATTTTGTATTACAATAAGTCCTACCCATTTTTCAATTGGAATATGAATAATGAACGAACTTACCTTAACTTGTTCGATTAAATCTTTCTCAAAGAGTTCCATATATTTTTCTTTGATCGTTCCTAAATTTATTTCGCATCTGGATACAATAATCCTAATCAGAGCCCAGTCATCTGTGCCGAGTCCTTCCATCGCGTCGTGCAAAGCATTAGCGAATAACTCTGGCCGACTTTTCGCTGATAAATCTAAGGGCAATATTTATTATAAGGTTCCATTCATTTACAACCTGCAGCGTTGCAATTTTCGATACACACACGTACTGTACAAGAATGATACAGTTCACACACAGGCTAGTCATCCTAAAATACTGATTACGTACAGTAGATCGTGACACGTTTTTCAGGTTTAAAATATTCTGAAACGAGAAAATTTTAAGTTCACTTTCGAAGGAAATAAATTAGACAAAATGAATCAGCATTGGTGAGTCGATCGATTGAGTCAAATCCTACGTTGCAATAAAGTACTTTCACCAATTATAAAAAGTATAAATGAAAGATGCCAAGGGGAAGTGATGGGAGTGCATTTTTAAAAAACTTGTTTTGTGGTTTTGAGAGATAACATTGCGAGTCAGCAAATCCAAAATATGTTTTGGTTAAATAAATCTTTCTCAAGTCAGAGAATTAATTCTTATGCGTCATTATCTTGTTAAATCACGGATCAATTTTCTTTGAAAAATGTACTTGCATCACTTCCCCTTGTCACCATCCATAAATGATCTTAGTATTGCAATATATTTTACTCAATAGCGAGTTAAATTTTTACAGATCAGAATTTTTTCATTGTAAAAATTAAAATGTTATGCCAAAAAGTCAAACTTAAGTTTTAGCATTGGTTGTTAAAGTCTGAATATACGCAATGGAAACAAAATTATATTTTTAAAATCCGACAGGTATGCATTGCACCTCGCTTCAGAAAAAGATAAAATTAGAAAGGTAGATGAAGTATATAATAAAGTTTAACGACATGAAACCTAAAGTACTTCGTCTTTACTGTCCGTCTGGCGACTAAAAACGAATCAGCAGTAGCTTACAGATGGCCTTAAATGCAGCTTTACCGTCTCCTGAACACTTCCTTTCCACAAGTTCCATGAAGTCTTCCCCACATTTCTCAAGATATTCATTGAAGACGCGGTTCAAGAAAAGGAATGTGTATACTGTAACGTCAATACTTTCAGAGTGGCATCTTCGTCCATTTCTGCAAGAAAATGTATCATTTATCAGATTTACCTGTCGAGAACAGGTTTTGAAGTTTGTGCAACTTATTACTGATGTTGGTTTAAGTGAGAAATGCGAGACGAATGGTACTACAGGAAAAACTCTTTCTATGAGTAGTACATTAGTTCATTGAATGTTTTGAAGAGCACCTTCATAAATGTAAATGGAAAACAACGTGTCTTTCAGTATGATGTTCCCATTCATTCATGTTTTATTGAAGGGAAGGATTTGACTCACCTTCGGTTATTGATATTATATTCAAGGAACCCATTACAGTCATTCTGTACTAAACTTCACTAATAATGTTCCATGCCTAAAAGTTAAAATTCAATGAACTCGGAATATACATTTGCAGCAAACACTAAACATTAACATTGAATGTTAATTCAAGTCCAGATTTCCATATTTGGATAAGGAAAATGTCTTACCCTAAATCATCATACCTAAAATCTCTACCTTCATTGCACAGCTCATCAGCTACTTCAGAAGGAGACGACATCGTATTGTCTCTACACAGGGCGAGGATGCTCATAAGAGTTTTCTCGATGCTTCCCTTCGTTTCCTGTACACGATTTCTTCAATCGTTTTCTCATATTTGTTTTCGAAAGATTGTTTCATTGTTCTGTCGAAATGTCTAGATTTTAACAGCATTCCGGATACATTTATTCTTGGTTTATTCCAGTCAAAACACTGAATAAAACGCTTTTAATTACTGAACAATTCTATAATTTTACCACTTTCAAAAATTAACTCGTGTTCATGGAATTTGCACAAGATTGTTATGGAAGTTTGTGAAATTGTGCCGAATTTAGAATGCAAGATGACAATAATTCAGTTGCTGTCTCTGTACAGGGTTCTTTTCCTCCGCTGTATGGAGTACGCTTTTCATGTGTTGGATGGCTCAACTCACACAGCCTTAACGACACTAGCTTCTGAATTTTCTAACTGTAAGCCTCCTCCTTTAAAGAGACCAGGCAGTACAAGACTTTAGAAACATTCATTCATTTTCTCTCTAACATTCTAACGCAAGGGTTAATTGGTATTTCACTCTTTCATCTACTCAACCAGTCAACTCTGGAACAATCTTCCTCAATTCATCTTTCACCCTCTCTATGACCTCCAATCGTTCAAACGCAGTGTCCAGGCATCTCGAAAACCTTAATCATGATTTTGGCTCTCTTCTTCATATGTGAGAAGCGGGCGTTTTTGCGGTCACTCGCATTTGTCTCCTCTTTCCTGCAAAAAATTAAAGTTAACTACTTCTAACCTGAATCCAAGTCACCTTTAATAATTCTCTGGAATTCGTTCGCATAATTAACAATAACACTGGGGAACAAATTTCAAATTTTTGTCTATTGAATTAGATTTGACAGTTACTTCTAGGTAATTTGGGTGCGCTGAGCACGAATTTTTACTCGGTTTTGCTCTATCAGGTCCTGATTTTGCTCAACACCCCTCCTCTTTCGTCGTATTCATAAAAAGGTTTTTTTCTCAATACTCGCTAAGTCTTTTTGCAGTTGCACATTATGCAACTAGGTTTTTATCTAGGTATTTGTACCTATTGTTATGGTATTGTTGTATTATGTATATTTTTATATGTAACACCCTAAAAATATTTTTAATTTTGTCATTTTTAACCCATTTTAATATTAGTAAATTAAGCTAAAAATATCATAGAATTCTAAAATTTTCTCGAGCGTTCCTGTTCTCTGTAGAGTATTCTAGAGGGACAACTAAAATATATAAAAGCGACTCGTTTCCAGAGTTAATCAGTCAATTCAATCAGTCAGTCAGTCAGTCAGTCAGTCAGTCGAGTTAGTTAATTAAGTTTGGGCATTAACATAATTTTGAATTGGCATATGATTTAGTGAGTAATTTTGTCATCGTGATTTAATATAGTTGATTTAATTAGACGTAATTTATATTGTACCTACTCATCCGTGTTTCTAGTTTAATTTCATAGATTGTAAGTACCTATTTCATAATAAGTACCTATTTAAACTAATTTTTGTGTTTATATTTCAGATTTTCTTAAATTTATATGAATTAAGGGCTTTAAATACCTTTACAAATTGGCAGAACAATCAAGCAATATATCATCAAGCACTAGAAAGTTCAAATGCAAAAACAACCCTGATTCCTTCTGTTATATATGTGGAAATTTTACACTTCCACATCAACGAGCAAATATAACTGACTTCGTAAAAAGAGCTTACTTAGCTTATTTTGGCATAAAACTGGGGGACCAAGATAAATCGTGGGCTCCACATAAAGCCTGCACTATATGCATTGAAAGACTGCGACATTGGACGAAGGGTTCGGATTCAAAAATACCTTTTTGAGTTCCGATAGTAAGTTTATGATTTCATAAAACTACGTAATTTAATCACTAGTATACTGTAACTTACCTAAATGTAATTGTAACTTAGGTACATAAACAAAAATTTACAGAAAATGTTTATAAGAATCTCAAATATTGCATAAGGTTGAAACACATAGAAATGTTAAATGTTTGGGTGATAACTTTTGATAAAATTCATAAAAACAAGTCTCTCGTCGCTTTTGTTAACGCTTTACAATTTTTTTTCCATATCAGGTGTGGCGAGAGCCTACTAACCACGAGACCGATTGCTACCTTTGCTTTGTCAAGACTTCGGGCTTCACTAAGAAAAATAAACATTGTATCGAGTACCCAAATTTCGACACCGCGATACGACCTGTGCTACATTCAAATGAGATCCCCATTCCAAAATTTAAGGGTCTGCCAACTCAAGAATTAGTTGAAGATGTTCCTGAAAATATTGTTATGCACTTTGAGGAGTCAGACACCGATTTTGACCCCAGCGTATTTGAAAGTCAAAACGATCCGCAAAAGTTTAACCAGGCCGAGTTGAATGATCTTGTAAGGGATCTAAATTTGCCAAAAAAGGCTGCGGAAATTTTAGCTTCAAGACTTAAAGAGAAAAACTTGCTTACTTCAAACACATACATTTCATTTTACAGAAAAGAGAAGGAGAACTTGTTAAATATTTTAGAACAGAGGATAGTTTAGTATATTGCTGCGACATAGTTGGTTTGTTAAAGAAGATGGGGGTTGAGTCTTACGATGCAAATGATTGGCGCTTGTTTTTAGACAGTTCGAAAAGAAGTCTTAAGTGTGTGTTGTTGCATAATGGCAATCTATACGGCTCGATACCGATTGGGCACTCAACAAAATTAAAAGAAAAGTATGAACATATAGAAAAGGTTTTAAATCTTATCAAATATAGGGAGCACGAGTGGATCATATGTGTTGACTTAAAAATGGTTAATTTTCTGCTAGGACAACAAGGAGGGTATACTAAATATCCCTGCTTCCTTTGCTTATGGGACAGCAGAGCCAAGGAAGAACATTATTTCAAACAAATCTGGCCAGCACGAACATCACTTACTGTCGGAGAAAAAAACGTAATTAATCCACCTTTAGTGAGCAGAGATAAAATCATATTTCCTCCTCTGCATATAAAACTAGGCCTCATTAAACAATATGTAAAAGCTTTAGATACGAACGGCGAGTGTTTCAAATACATAACTTCAAAATTTCCAAGTTTAAGTTATGAAAAAATCAAGGCGGGAATTTTCGACGGTCCACAAATAAGAACAATGATTAAAGACAGCAATTTTCCTAATGTCATGAATGAACGGCTGGTTCTCATTCGTGGACTTGATAGAAAACTTTTTAGGCAATTATAGGGCAGATAACTACGAAGAAATCGTAAAAAAACTTTTAAGGGACTACAAAGAGTTAGGTTGCAATATGAGCATAAAAATGCATTTTTTGAATAGCCATCTTAACCAATTTCCAAGTAATTTAGGTGATGTAAGTGACGAACAAGGGGAGAGATTCCACCAAGATATCAAAATTATGGAGGAACGGTACCAAGGCCGCTGGGATTCCCACATGATGGCTGATTACTGCTGGTGCTTGAAAAGAGACCTGCCATCAACAAGCAAATACGCTAGAAAGTCTTACAAAAGAAAATTTTTGCCACAGTGAAAGCTTCATATCTGTTTGTTTTTTTATTTTAAGTCATTTCTATCGTTATAATGTAATTTTACTGTAGTTTGAACTGCTTGTATTCATGAAACTTGAAAAAAAAATTTAACACATGACTTAATTTTTTAGTCCTAATTTGAAAAATCTGGAAAATGGCACATAGGCTGTCGACAAGAATCAGGACCTGATAGAGCCAAACCGAGTTGAAATTCGTATTCAGCGCACCCAAATTACCTAGAATCAAGTGTCAGATATCATTCAATAAAATACGTGTTGCCCAGTGTAATTGTTTAGATTTAACAACTTCACTTTGATTTAGATTTTTAGATTTATTTGTTCTTATTGATACAGGCAGCACTGCCACTCTCATTAAACAGTCCAGTATAGACAAAATTGGGGAATATCCCCCAAATCTTCACAATAACTTATACCAAATTTCATTGCGAAAATTCCCAAAATCTGTTCATATGTATTGTGGTCACACGTGACTAGTCATTTGTTTGTGTAACCTGTAAACGTTGAGGGATACTTCATTTTCTTTTTTGTCTGAACTTTACACAGATCATCGTTGTCGCTCTTCCTACTCTCTCTTACACTTCATGTCTTCTTCATATTTAACTCGAAGATTCCTTCCTTCATTTCCACACCCACTTTAGTTCTTATATTTTGCAAAATTAATGATTTAATTTTAGAGGTGGGGAGAGAGAGTAACGTCATCCATTACGTCATCAGGTATCATGTCTGTAGATATTATTTCATGAATACTAACTTAAAATTGATTTAATGGATACTAAACCATTATGTCTTTAGAAGATATGCAGTAAATACCACTTCTCTAACTAGCTTTCACATGCAGAATCCTCATCGATGTAGTATTAGATGTTACAGGATAATTCACTACAAATCTGTGAAACATTTTCTTCTTCAGAGGATGTATGATCATGTGTTAATGAATTAGCTTCAACTGAAATTTAAAATTAGAGTAAAGTTTCTTTCAGTTTAAATCGAGCTTCCTGAGTGAAAAGGTTGTTTTGGAATTCGTAGGAGATATCGTCATTTAACTGGTTTAATAACACTAGGCAACACGTATTTTATTGAATGATATCTGACACTTGATTCTAGGTAATTTTGGTGCGCTGAATACGAATTTCAACTCGGTTTGGCTCTATCAGGTCCTGATTCTTGTCGACAGCCTATGTGCCATTTTCCAGATTTTTCAAATTAGGACTAAAAAATTAAGTCATGTATGGAAAACTGATGAGTGGGTAGTTGGGTAACGAAATGGTTCACTGAGTAGGTAGGTAGTTAATCTAACAATCATTAAATTCCTTTTATGTCAATAACTGGGTTGAAGAAACCAATTGGTTGCTCACCAGAGTTATTCTCCACACTAGTATTTATATACTGTGTGGGAGGAGCGTGCTCGGTAATGGAGATACATTACCGCTAAACCAACCGAGGAATAAACCAAGACAACGCTGGTACAAGAAGCCCCGCGAAGAAGAGAACAAAGGGAGAACGAAAACGAAGAACGGGGCGAGAGGACGTACCAGCAAAGTACGCTCTCGAATGAGACAACCGGAGAAGGGAGAGACTGTAATAACTAAAAGTAAGTGACTAATATGAGTTTTAACACCAAACAGTTAAGAACATTAAATTAAGCTGGGTCAAACAAGTTAGGCCTACATTGTGACCTAAGACCCAGCATCAACTCATAGCTTAACAAAGGTGAAGGTAGATTGCCCTAACCTAATCTTGTGAGGAATCCTACTGTGGACCTCAATTTATCTGCCCGCTCTGGACCATTTCCGGAATCTCTAGGCTGACCCCTCTAGGCTAGACTTGATCTACTCTATAGTTAGACTGGAGAAATAAGGGGTGGGTTAATTGTGGACCAATTCAAACAGAGCATTTTTCGCATTGGTGGTCCGTGTGTGGGGAATTTACAAACCTTAACCTTACTTAACAAAAATTGCAGAATTAGGCTAAATGGTCTAGCCTAAGCTAACCTGAGCAAGCCTAATTAGGTCTACAACCTAAGGCGTAACTAGGAAACATTTACATTTAAGGAGTCATCATTCTCTTATAAGCCTAACCTGAGCAAGCCTAATTAGGTCTACAACCTAGGGCCTAACTAGGAAACATTTACATTTAAGGAGTCTCATTCTCTCATAAGCTTAGACCTGAGTGACACACAAGTACTTGGGGGGGATTAAACCAAATTTAAACTTGCTGTTTTGTCTGTGCTCTCTCTTCTCTGGTAATTTCTTCTTGTCCCCAATATTCATTACGATCCCCAGTTAAACAACATTAGTGAACAAGCATTTAAAATGCATACAACTCCAAGCATCCAATTCTTCTTTTAAGGAAGAATCACTCAACAGATTTTTTCAACAGGCACATGCATTCCTTGCAATCTGTGTATATATATGTATATATACACTGTACTCTTTACATGTGCCACAAATACTCAACCTATCTGAACATAAGCAATGATTGCATGGGTTACTCAAAAGGGTCTTATGGCCTACCTTGGCCATGGGCCAAAACAATGAGCCTTGGTCTTTTGGCCTACCTTGGCCATGGGCCAAACAATAAAGGTCTTATGGCCTACCTCAGCCATGGGCCAAAACAATGAGCCTTGGTCTTTTGGCCTACCTTGGCCATGGGCCAAACATTAAATGTCTTATGGCCTACCTTGGCCATGGGCTAAACATTTTCTTATGGCCTACCTTGGCCATAGGGAAAACTATTACAAGTGTCTTATGGCCTACCTTGGCCATAGGGAAAACTATTTGGATGTTGTGGAGGACCTTACAGCAGAATCTTTTGTTGCTGTCTTTAAGAGATTCTGTGCACGACATTCAGTACCAAAGACAGTTTGGACTGACAATGCTACATATTTCAAAGCTGGTGAACAAGTCATCCATGACTTCTTAAGCAATGAAATCACACAATTATATATAAAAAATTCAAACATAAAGTGGAAGTATATTCCGGTTGCCTCTCCTTGGTATGGTTCTATCTGGGAGAGGAATATACAAACAGTAAAGAATTGCTTGAAGAAAGCAATTGGCAAAAAACAGATACACTTATTTGGGTTACTCACTCTCCTAGTGAGATTGAGAACATCATTAACAATAGACCACTCACTTATGTGAGTGACAATTTAATGACCCAGAACCATTAACTCCAAATCATTTGATTCGGGGAGAACAAGTTAGTCTCCTGCCGGACTACAATATAGACTCTTCAGAAGACCCAAACTGGACTGAACGACATGATGAGCTCCAGACTAAGTTACAACATTTAACTAGAGTTAAAGCTCATTTCATTAAACAGTGGAAAACTGAGTACTTGATGGGTCTAAGGGAGAGACATAAACAAATGACTAAGAAGGATTGGTCTGACACAATTAAGGTAGGGGACCTTGTTCTCATACATGACAGTACTCCAAGACAATACTGGCCTCTGGCTAGAGTTTCAGAACTCAGACCAGGGGCAGACGGGGTAACAAGAGTGGTCAAATTAAGGACTTCAACGGGTGACACAACAAGAGACATTTCTCTTTTGTACCCTTTAGAGTCTGGACCCAAAACAATGGACTTTGGAGAACCTTCTCCACTGACAGTAACAACTGGAGACACTGAACTTCCAGTAACTATTCCTTTGACAGTAGGAGTGGTACGCATCCTACTACAACATTGACAGACACAAGACCTCAGCGACAAACAGCATTAAAGGCGCGACTATTTTTACAACAAAAAATAGATGCTGGGGAATTGTAATTTTATCTTCTAACTTTCATTTTTCTTTTCTTATGGTAAAGACCATAGACAGTTTCATCCTATGGATGTATATTTTTCTTCTAATTAAATGCTACACCTTCTCCATGAGAAGGTGAGGATAGGCACTGTTAATCAGATTAACAGGCATTTACAGTTAAATAGTTAGCTAGTCTACACTCAGACAAAAATTGGTGACAATGACACCAAAATTTTTATCTCCCGGGGCCCCCAGTATATGGAAAACTGATGAGTGGGTAGTTGGGAGGTAACGAAAATGGTTCACTGAGTAGGTAGGTAGTTAATCTAACAATCATTAAATTCCTTTTATGTCAATAACTGGGTGGATGAAACCAATTGGTTGCTCACCAGAGTTATTCTCCACACTAGTATTTATATACTGTGTGGGAGGAGCGTGCTCGGTAATGGAGATACATTACCGCTAAACCAACCGAGGAATAAACCAAGACAACGCTGGTACAAGAAGCCCCGCGAAGAAGAGAACAAAGGGAGAACGAAAACGAAGAACGGGGCGAGAGGACGTACCAGCAAAGTACGCTCTCGAATGAGACAACCGGAGAAGGGAGAGACTGTAATAACTAAAAGTAAGTGACTAATATGAGTTTTAACACCAAACAGTTAAGAACATTAAATTAAGCTGGGTCAAACAAGTTAGGCCTACATTGTGACCTAAGACCCAGCATCAACTCATAGCTTAACAAAGGTGAAGGTAGATTGCCCTAACCTAATCTTGTGAGGAATCCTACTGTGGACCTCAATTTATCTGCCCGCTCTGGACCATTTCCGGAATCTCTAGGCTGACCCTCTAGGCTAGACTTGATCTACTCTATAGTTAGACTGGAGAAATAAGGGGTGGGTTAATTGTGGACCAATTCAAACAGAGCATTTTTCGCATCATGTGTTAATTTTTTTTTCAAGTTTCATGAATACAAGCAGTTCAAACTACAGTAAAATTACATTATAACGATAGAAATGACTTAAAATAAAAAAACAAACAGATATGAAGCTTTCACTGTGGCAAAAATTTTCTTTTGTAAGACTTTCTAGCGTATTTGCTTGTTGATGGCAGGTCTCTTTTCAAGCACCAGCAGTAATCAGCCATCATGTGGGAATCCCAGCGGCCTTGGTACCGTTCCTCCATAATTTTGATATCTTGGTGGAATCTCTCCCTTGTTCGTCACTTACATCACCTAAATTACTTGGAAATTGGTCAAGATGGCTATTCAAAAAATGCATTTTTATGCTCATATTGCAACCTAACTCTTTGTAGTCCCTTAAAGTTTTTTTACGATTTCTTCGTAGTTATCTGCCCTATAATTGCCTAAAAAGTTTTCTATCAAGTCCACGAATGAGAACCAGCCGTTCATTCATGACATTAGGAAAATTGCTGTCTTTAATCATTGTTCTTATTTGTGGACCGTCGAAAATTCCCGCCTTGATTTTTTCATAACTTAAACTTGGAAATTTTGAAGTTATGTATTTGAAACACTCGCCGTTCGTATCTAAAGCTTTTACATATTGTTTAATGAGGCCTAGTTTTATATGCAGAGGAGGAAATATGATTTTATCTCTGCTCACTAAAGGTGGATTAATTACGTTTTTTTCTCCGACAGTAAGTGATGTTCGTGCTGGCCAGATTTGTTTGAAATAATGTTCTTCCTTGGCTATGCTGTCCCATAAGCAAAGGAAGCAGGGATATTTAGTATACCCTCCTTGTTGTCCTAGCAGAAAATTAACCATTTTTAAGTCAACACATATGATCCACTCGTGCTCCCTATATTTGATAAGATTTAAAACCTTTTCTATATGTTCATACTTTTCTTTTAATTTTGTTGAGTGCCCAATCGGTATCGAGCCGTATAGATTGCCATTATGCAACAACACACACTTAAGACTTCTTTTCGAACTGTCTAAAAACAAGCGCCAATCATTTGCATCGTAAGACTCAACCCCCATCTTCTTTAACAAACCAACTATGTCGCAGCAATATACTAAACTATCCTCTGTTCTAAAATATTTAACAAGTTCTTCTTCTCTTTTTCTGTAAAATGAAATGTATGTGTTTGAAGTAAGCAAGTTTTTCTCTTTAAGTCTTGAAGCTAAAATTTCCGCAGCCTTTTTTGGCAAATTTAGATCCCTTACAAGATCATTCAACTCGGCCTGGTTAAACTTTTGCGGATCGTTTTGACTTTCAAATACGCTGGGGTCAAAATCGGTGTCTGACTCCTCAAAGTGCATAACAATATTTTCAGGAACATCTTCAACTAATTCTTGAGTTGGCAGACCCTTAAATTTTGGAATGGGGATCTCATTTGAATGTAGCACAGGTCGTATCGCGGTGTCGAAATTTGGGTACTCGATACAATGTTTATTTTTCTTAGTGAAGCCCGAAGTCTTGACAAAGCAAAGGTAGCAATCGGTCTCGTGGTTAGTAGGCTCTCGCCACACCTGATATGGAAAAAAAATTGTAAAGCGTTAACAAAAGCGACGAGAGACTTGTTTTTATGAATTTTATCAAAAGTTATCACCCAAACATTTAACATTTCTATGTGTTTCAACCTTATGCAATATTTGAGATTCTTATAAACATTTTCTGTAAATTTTTGTTTATGTACCTAAGTTACAATTACATTTAGGTAAGTTACAGTATACTAGTGATTAAATTACGTAGTTTTATGAAATCATAAACTTACTATCGGAACTCAAAAGGTATTTTTGAATCCGAACCCTTCGTCCAATGTCGCAGTCTTTCAATGCATATAGTGCAGGCTTTATGTGGAGCCCACGATTTATCTTGGTCACCCAGTTTTATGCCAAAATAAGCTAAGTAAGCTCTTTTTACGAAGTCAGTTATATTTGCTCGTTGATGTGGAAGTGTAAAATTTCCACATATATAACAGAAGGAATCAGGGTTGTTTTTGCATTTGAACTTTCTAGTGCTTGATGATATATTGCTTGATTGTTCTGCCAATTTGTAAAGGTATTTAAAGCCCTTAATTCATATAAATTTAAGAAAATCTGAAATATAAACACAAAAATTAGTTTAAATAGGTACTTATTATGAAATAGGTACTTACAATCTATGAAATTAAACTAGAAACACGGATGAGTAGGTACAATATAAATTACGTCTAATTAAATCAACTATATTAAATCACGATGACAAAATTACTCACTAAATCATATGCCAATTCAAAATTATGTTAATGCCCAACCTTAATTAACTAACTCGACTGACTGACTGACTGACTGACTGATTGAATTGACTGATTAACTCTGGAAACGAGTCGCTTTTATATATTTTAGTTGTCCCTCTAGAATACTCTACAGAGAACAGGAACGCTCGAGAAAATTTTAGAATTCTATGATATTTTTAGCTTAATTTACTAATATTAAAATGGGTTAAAAATGACAAAATTAAAAATATTTTTAGGGTGTTACATATAAAATATACATAATACAACAATACCATAACAATAGGTACAAATACCTAGATAAAAACCTAGTTGCATAATGTGTAACTGCAAAAAGACAGCGAGTATTGAGAAAAAAACCTTTTTATGAATACGACGAAAGAGGAGGGGTGTTGAGCAAAATCAGGACCTGATAGAGCAAAACCGAGTAAAAATTCGTGCTCAGCGCACCCAAATTACCTAGAACTAACTGTCAAATCTAATTCAATAGACAAAAAGTTGAAATTTGTTCCCCAGTGTAATGGTTAAGTTTGCCGAAGTTTGGAAATCTTGGTATGAAACATTTCTTCAAGAACTCATTTTTAACAGGGTAATATTTTTTTGTTTAAAGTAGAAATAATTTAAAGATTGTTTGAATGACGTTCTTTTTGTTTATTAGTATTAAGATTTGGGTAATGTTTCAGAATACGGGCGCAACTTAATCAAGCAAAATTTCGAAGAATACCATAGAGATAATTGTTTCGCTCATTAAAATACGTTGATTGTATGTGTCGCATAGTCAAAAAAACGAAGTTAGAAAATTACGAAAAACATTTTTGGGTATGAATCTAAGAAATTTTGAGTTGGCAACCCTACTATCGTATCGTCCATTCACTTCAGTTTGAAAATGGCTTCGGTATGTGATGGTTGTTCGGTAACGCTAGTAGAGCTCGCATGGTGTTCTCCCTTTAAATGTAGTGTCCAATTTGTATAATTTAGGTCTCGGGGGTACGGGCGGAGCCCCGTAAAGATCACTTATCACAAATTGATCGGTATAGGGTTTTATATTTCTTAGGTTGGTTCGGTTTTCCATGAAACTAGGTTTTTCTCATGGTTTTGATGTTTTATGACGTGTTTTTCCTCCAAAACATGCTAAAACCATTGGTTTCCTGTTTAGGATAAATCTGACCATCGTTATTACAGTAAATTATTGCTTGTGCTGTGTTCCCCCACCCAAAACCCCCGGTTCCCACGGTGGTCCCCCCAAGATTGTAGTAGGGGTTGGGCGGTGAAATCACTTTAAGCAATAATTTACTGTAATGGCGATGGTCACATTCATCCTAAACAACAGGAAACCAATGGTTTTAGCATGTTTTGGTGGAAAAAACATTTAGGTGGCGCCCCTATTCTGAACCGTTACCAAGACTTGAATGTAGTTTAAATTATTAGTATTAAGGTTTGAATGTGGTTAAAGTACTTAAACTAAAGACTTGGTGCTTCACTTTCAAATATTTATTTTCTCAAATTTCTTTTAATATTCAAGATTTGAAATATCAATATACGAACGCTTTTTGAAATCGGAAGTTTTTAAATAAAATTCCGAATGTCATCCATTACAGTAAGTGGCGAACAAAACTTGCTTTAAAGATCTTTGATAAATGAAGCTAATTTTAATGGTTGTGATTTGGATTATACATGCCTACAACCATGAACTATACAGGGTGTACATAGTCAGGATTTATTTTTGTGAAGCACTTGGAAATTATGTGGAATTTTATCATAAAATGATAGTGGTAACATTTATTAAATAATTAAGAGTAGGATTCGACGTGACGCCCATCAGTATCCCTGCACAGCTCAAATCGTTCCGCAGCATTTCTAAACATATTCTGGAGCATTTGCGGGGTTATGTTATCTGCAGCAGTTCGTATACGTAAGTTTTCAAGACTTGTAATCTTCGTCTGATAAACGTGCGATTTGATAAAGCCCCATGCAAAGAAATCTAAAGGGGTTAAATCTGGTGATCTCGCTGGCCAAGGTCTGTTGCTTCCGCGTCCGATCCAGCGATTTGGAAAACGTCCATTTAGATAATCCTGAACAATTTTGGCATAGTGACAAGGAGCACCATGTTGATAGACACGGTACTAACAATCCTATCCCCAATCAGCTGAGGTTCAAGGAATTGCTGCAACATGTCCAGATAAATAAGCCCCGTAACTGTAGCTTCAGCAAAGAAAAAAGGACCATAAACCTTAGATTTTGTTAAACCCATCCAGACAGTAACTTTAGGCGAGTGTGTCTCCCAATTTTGGACGAAATCATTCGGTCTTTATCTGCCCAAATTCGACAGTTATGGCGATTTACTTTTCCACACGTATGGAAAGTGGCTTCATCACTAAGAGAATGTTGTCCATTAAATTATCACTCCAGATTTGTTCTACAAGATCAGCACACACAGCACTTCGTCGAGGGAAATCTTCCTCATGTGAATCATGTAAAACCTGCAAATGATAGCTTTTCTTCTGCAAATTAACTTTCAGAATTTTGTGCACAGATGACGTCGGGAGGCCGAGTCTGTGTATTGCAGCACGAACGGACGTACGTGGCTCCTCAGTGATAATTCCGCGTACTGCATTCACGGTAAGATCTGACATACACGGTCGTCCTGATCTTGCTTCATCATTTACAGATCCCGTTCGTTTAAATTTGTTCACCAATTTTCGTATTGTCTTGTCTATTGGCCCCGGCTTATGATATCTCCTTCTAAACTTCTCTTTGATGTCATTGTATGTTTTTCCCTCGATTCGCCAAATTACTGTTGCCACACGCTCTTCTGTATTCATTTTAAGGCTTCTGAAAAGAAAAATAGAAAAAAATAATTTCACAAATAGATCCTGACTCTATGTACACCCTGTACTTGAACCGCATAACTGCTTAAAGCTTTTAAGCATTTGAGTAGTCGAAGTTGTTTTCCTAACTTATAAACCAATCTGAGATTAGTCATTAATAGTGACTAAATTGTCTAGAGGTATTTGGGTAATGAACATTCGTAACTATTGCAGATATTAACTGAACTTGAATATTCATTAGTGCAGACTAGTTTTGTAATAGTTACGTGAGAAATAAGCTCAATTTGTATACATTTTATGGTGGAAGAATTTTTAGGTAGATATTCAACGTAGTTCCTTTAATGGTATTACGAAGTTTTATTGAATTTGCTTCAATTTTCATACTAAATTTGAGCTCGAGATCAGAACTTGAATTTGAAATGGGTATATAATCTGGCTGGTAAGAATTCTGTAACAAATATTTCGACCTGTATATTTGCATCTTCGAACGCCATCTTAATCTTCAATTGAGATTCCATTTGTCCATTTTCTCTACCTTCAGAAAAAACCAACTCTTTATCCCTCGTGTGACTTTGATCCTTGGGAGGATGCTGTAACTTTGCACAAGTCTATGAAAGGGCTTGGAACTAATGAGGAAGACATAATCACGGTTCTAACTACGAGAACTGAGACCAGAGGATTCAAATTCAAGAGAAATATGGAGAAATGTATGGAGTAAGTAACAGTGGAATCGTGAATTAGATATTTGTAGTAAATGGAAGGTGTTGCAGTGAACTTGGAACACTGTTAAATATCGTATGATGTCGGTATTTAAAAATTATGAAAGATTTAAATGCCTCAAAATTATAAAGTAGGTTAATTAAGGTTGTGTAAAAAAAAAAAAAACTTCATAAAAATCTGTGTTTACTATATGGTAGTTTCCCACGCTTAACTATGGCGCTGTAGTCCTTGAACAGTCTTGTAATAAACGTTCAGTATGTATGATGGTGTCAGTGGGAAATTGAATTTAAAGGTCTTGACAACATTTGAAGTCTAAGTAATTTAAATTAATTTTCGAATAAAACTATAATTCCAAATGTCATGTACGGTGATCGTGACATCACTTAACCCGGAAATTATGCATTTCTTTCGTGAAATCACAATCACCCTGTAGACAATCGACAACCTTCTGAAGACTTGGTCGTGTGAAAATTCAGAGGTTCATAATTGAATTTCCACTTTTAGGATTTGGTTGAAGATTTGAAGAGTGAATTGAGCGGAGTGTTCGAGAAAGTGATTTTATCCCTGTTGAAACCTTTGCCGCTGTTCTTCGCCGAACAAATAAAACTTGCAACCAAAGGCCCAGGAACAGACGAAACTGCTCTCATAGAAATATTTTGCACCAGAGACAATACATTGATAAAGTGAGTGTACATTTTGAATGAACGGCATTTCAAAAATTGTTCCATAACTCAGTCGGATTAACATTAACTTGTGAATTTAAGTTTTTCTTAAATAGAAATAGAGCTGGGAACTTGAACTAGTTAACTCTAGGTACTAAAGCCCTAAACTTCTGACCAGATCAATCAAAGAATCCTTCGAAAACCAATACGAGAAATCGATTGAAGAAATAGTGTCTGAAGAAACTTCGGGAGTCTTCGAAAAAACGCTTATGAGCATCCTCTCTCTCTGTGGAGACGATACAAAGTCCTCTCCTCCTCAAATAGTCGATGAGCTGTGCGATGAAGGTATGAATATTTTCTATTAATGTAGTCTGAGATGGCGTCGCACTAATCTATATAATGACAGTCAACAAGAAATTTTGTCGCTGCAACGAAGTTGCAATGACAAATCGCAAAGAATAAGTATTCAAATCGGGCAAGGTACACGGTAGATAGTCGCTGCGACAATTCCCTGTTGCATCCGGCTGCGTTGTGTTGTTCCAAGGGCAGTAGATTACATTAGTGACTTCGTTATCCTGTGGCACTGAAATTTCGTATGTCCCACCTATTGTAGTTTGCAACAACCTCTGCGATTGTGTGGCACCTTGCAACTCTGATGCAGCCACACACTCCTGTGGTGGTGGCCTAAAAGGTAAAGTTGCCTTTCGTGGCCGTCACTTTGTCACGTATGTTTAAGGATTAGTATTAATTATCTTTAATACTTGTTACATTTTAGGTGGTTATGTAGGCACAGTTAAAGTTCACAATACTTGGAAGTATTAACTTCAGAACATTGTACTAAGAACTAAATGATCAAAGGTTCTCTTGAGCTTTGTCCAATACCGTTGTTGAAGTTCGGTGAACATATCTACAGTATACTGGAACGATAGTTGATTGATTGGCTTATGAAGTTAGTTCCTCCAGTTTTTCATCTAGTACTGATAACAAATTAACCTTTTTCTTCTAGAAGTGGATGAAGAATCTATTCGCAAAATACTTACTTCCTATTCCTTCGTTTTCCTGAGGCGTGTCTTCAAACTGTATCTTGAGAAAACTGGACAAGATTTCATGGAACTTGTAGAAAAGAAATGTTCAGGAGATTCTAAAGCTGCGTTCAAAGCAATTTGTAAGCTTATTATTCGTTAGTTAACATTTTAAAACATCGTGTTGTACATATTTAAAGAATCTTAATGAACGTGCGCAACCATTTGTGCACGGACTTTAGATTTGATGTATACATGTAAGTTTTATGCGTACTCCAGCAACTGTGCACAAAAATTGGTGGTGCAATTTTAAACTTTCTTGAACTTGATGCCCTTAGATTTATCATCGAAATGTCTACAAGAATTCTTCGCTCATGCTTTACACGACGCGATGAAAGGTCTCGGCACTGATGATTGGGCTTTGATTAGGATTATTGTATCCAGATGCGAAATCGATTTAGGCACAATAAAAGAAAAATATACCGAACTCTTTGGAAAAGATTTAATAGAAGAAATTAAGGTAAACTTGTTTTCATACTTCATCGAAGGCTATAATTTCTTTATTTAATTCTAACTTTATGCAGTGTACTTTTATACTTCATAAAATGCAGTAGTTGGTGAATGAGTTAATTCAAACCATTAAGATCTGATTTTTGTTCTTCCAGAGTGATACTTCTAAAGACTATGAGAAGGCTTTACTGAATCTACTTGGCGAAAGTTCGAAGTAACACTTGGATTAACGAATAATTGTATAAATTTTGAAAACTGGAATGATTATATTTAGCACATTAATAACTTAGATTTGTTATAAATTATACAGCCAGATGTCCTTAATATATTATGACCTTAAATATGGTTTGATACTCATTTTTCCTTCGCCTTCTGTACTTCCAGGAGTGACCGTTACTCTTAGCCCTCTAGACGGTGTAGGTCCAATTTTTACAATTAAAAGAATGTTCGGGTACCTGGTACCACACCTTTAGGGTTGAGTATGGTTTTAGTTGTTGAATGACTAATTGATCATAAACTAAAGGGGCGAATGGAGTTTAGTCATTTCATCACCTACCCTTGCCAGAAGCGATGTTAACGCTCAGTAATGACCAAAAATGATTCCTGTTCATCTATCGTGTATATCAACAGCGCGCAGTACGAGAAGCGGGTCATGTGTGCGTAACTATTGCAAAGACCCTTTTAACATATTGAATCATATCCGTATGTACCGATGTATGTAAATACTGGCGTAGTTAAACATACTTTATTTCCTTTAGTTATACAGGGTGTCTCAAAAGTCACTATCTATTTTGAAAAATAATGGGAATTACGAAAAACTGGTTTAAGACATGAAAAATATATTTTTTCAAAGTAAGTGCCACAAAGAATTAGTGCTATTTATTTATCTGTCTCCACATGGCGACCATCAGTGTCTCTACAGAGCTCAAAGCGATAAGTTGTTTCCCGGAACACACTTTCCAGCATTTGAGGTTATTTTCTGAACTGCATCGGTAATACGATTTCGAAGTTCGGCTACATCACTAATTCTTCTACCAGTGTACACCTTAGACTTAATGAAACCCCAGGCAAAAAAATCTAATGGTGTTAAATCGGGTGAACGTGCTGCCCATGGTTGTGTTCCTCCACGACCAATCCAGCGACCGGGGAAGTCTGTCAAGATAATCACGTACAATTATTGCATAATAGCACGGTGCTCCATCCTGCTGAAAAACTACTGTGTCAAGAATGCCATCTGTAAGAAGTTGAGGTTCGAGGAATTGTTCAAGCATGTAAAGATAAATTTATAAATTACACAAAATTCGAAATAAACCAATTAACTTTTTTTAAATACACAAATTTGCACCAGAAGTACATATCTTTATGCCAGCATAGCATTTTTTAAAAAAACATCTAATGTCACCAAAATAGATAGTGACTTTTGAGACACCCTGTACAACCAAAATGTTCGTCTTCTATGTACGATTACGTGAAATTGTCAATGTAGACGTATACCGGAAAGGTATTTTCAACAAGTTGATGTTACCTTCAGATTGATGGTGTAACTTCAAGAAAATCTCCAAATTATTATTTTTTTTTTTTTTTTTGTACACTAATCTGCTTATTGCGTATTTTGAAATATTTATTAAAAACCTGTAACAACGTGTTAGGGTCAGTCAGAGCTGGGCAGTATTTAAATACATTTGTAAATACATTTGTGTATTTAGAACTGTATTTATAAATACATTGTTTTTCATGTATTTAAATATAGTATTTAAATACTTTAATGAGTATTTAAATACAATGTATTTAAATACTCAAAATATAAAAATGTAAATACTTTTACTGGTTTAATACACGTTCTGTACTAGCACAGTACGACGCGTCGACAGTGTAGTACAGCATGGTTCATGTTTCAACAGTTTGGGAAAACATCCTCTCATAAAAAGACTGTTCCTCCGCTATAACACGACATTACCATCTTCGGCACCGGTAGAGCGAATATTCTCATTCGCGGGAATCACTTTGACTCCCAAAAGAAACACTCTTTCAGACAAAACTTTTGAAAGATTGGTTTTGATCCGCAGCAACCGTGAAATAAAAGAGTTCATAAGGTGCCTTATGTTTATGTTTACGTCTTATGTTTACGTTTATGTCTCATCTACTCATTAATTGTTACTCATTTTGCAATGATATAATGAGTATAATATGTCACTGGTTGAACATCGTAAGTTCTAAGTTCTTTTGTTTTTGTTTTGTTCTAAAAAGGGAAATATATAATCGGAAATTAGATTGTACTATTTCTTTATCCTTTATCAAGCATTTTATATTGTTACTCATGAATTAGTGAATGCATATGTTAAAATTTGTATGTATTTAAAATGTATTTACAAATGTATTTAAATACAATGATGTATTTTCTATTTAGTATCTAAATACATTCGTAAAATGTATTTAGTATTTAAATACATTTCTCCCATGTATTTAGTATTTAAATACATTTCTCCATGTATTTAGTATTTAAATACATTCAATGTATTTATTGCCCAGCTCTGGGGTCAGTCAACTTGCGTTGACTTCATTCTACTTACTAGTGCTCGACAGCTATAGCCGTCAATAAGCTGTTGGGAAAGAATATGGGCATTTCTGAACGTGTAAAGTTCGGCAAACTGGTTCAGAGTAACGTAAGATACCCTGGACAAATCGGGTCTTCCTCCATATCTTCCCCTTGGATTTAATTGTCTGAAATTAATCTCTTCACAATTTCTTCGCTCTGGTCAACTAGTGAGGCTTATGGTCCTGATGGTTTCCCTCCTGTTCTCAAATTAATTGTGCTGACACCCTGTTTAGGCACTCTAGTCTTTCATCTGGTACTCTTCGTTTCTGCTGGAAGTTCACTTAATATCCCAAATAAAAATGGTCGCTCAACCTCCCAGCTATCGTCTAATTCTCTATTTCTAGTTTTTTAATCTATCCCCAATAGAAAAAAAAAATCAAACCCCTCTTACGCAATTTTCTTTCATATAGTCGGTATGGTTTCGGCAAGGGACACTCCTCGCTATTTTCTTGCGTATTTCTGACTTTTGGTCATCCTCCTTTCGAGATTTCGGTGAAATCTTTGATGTTGCTTTGGACATGTCAAACGTTTTGATAGAGTATGGCACAAATATTTAATTTCCAAACTGATCTTTGGTTTCTATTCTATTTGTGCCTTCATCTCTAATTTCACTTCTGGCCGATCTAGAGCTGCGGTTTAGATGGCTAGTGTTCTAAAGCTACTAATAATGGTATTCCTCAGGGCTCTGTCCTGAGACCCACTATTTTTTTTTACTTATGAATGCTCTAAGTTTCACATCGTGTCCTATCCACTCTTATGCCGATGATTTCACTCTTTCGACCACAGCGTCCTTTCACAGCGTCCATCTCGAGTCGCACCATGCTTCGCGTAGGACGGCTGTGGTACACCTGACCTCTGATTTTTCTCTAAGTTAGAGTAAACATTATTGATTTCAACGCCTCGAACTGTTCTTTCATCTGTTTACTCGTCACTGTCTTCCACACGACTATATCCCGTTACGTTCAACAATACACAACTATCCTTCCTCTTAATCATCATGGTCTCTTTCTGGTGATCTTTCCTGGAAAGATCTCTCACTTTCCGAAACAGCTAAGAGGTTGTGATGTACCGGTTCCTCAGTCTCTTCATCCGCACTAGGTTGCTCTCTCTGTACAGGGGTCTTTCCCTACCCTGTATGGAGTATGCTTCTCGTGTTGGATGGCTCAACCCACACGGCTTGACTACGTGAAATTGAAGGCTTTCGTCTCAATTCCGTGCCTCCTGCTGGTTGTCTTCAATTACTATTCGTTACAATGTTGTCTCGCTCTTTCAGTGGCGGATCTAAGAATTTTGTTTAGCTGGGCGGGGTGAGATGCGGTTCTGAACCCAGCGGCTCACCAGCCGAGTCCTCGGACAAAGCGCGAGAGTCTTCAGAAATATCTGCATCGTGAGCAGGCGCTCCCGCGCAGTCGTCAAGTTCGAAAGGTTCCATCTCCCGATCGCCAGCCGGAGCAAGATCCTTAATTGAGACTATCCTCTTTACCACCAGGGTATCTGATGTATATATAGTGAGGGTTAGTCGCGATAAGTTCCACAGGTTCTACTCGCGGGTCGTATTTAGTGTCGAATGGTGTTTCAACAAGAAAATTCAGAAGAAAGCAAAGATGCAAGAGCTGATCCAATTGAGGTTTGACGCGCGTATGAGAACCGCTCGTGCGGCGTTTCGTTGGTAGCGGTACATAGTAGCTACCTAATCGAGTGAAGATCATCATACAGAACGGACTCCCAGTGCCGCACGTCGAGGCCTCTGCTTTTGCATGCAAGAACCATAGTGTTCCAAATGATCCCATTATAACGTTCGCATTACACGTTTCCTTCCGGGTGGTATTGCGTCGTGCGACAAGTAGAAATACCATGGCTTGTGAAGAATTTCATAAGTTCGAACGACATGAATTATGCACTACGATCAGTGTGTGTATATAAACGGTGGCATTCCGAATATAAAGAATAAGTAAGACGTCTAATTACGGTCGAAGCACTCGCGTCATGACACGGATATGCAAATTGAAATCGGGAGTACTCTTCAACAACTGTCAATATATAAGGATTTGAAGAAGCAACCGAGCGGGATAGTGGACCTTTAAAGTAGAGGTTCAACCTCCGAAACGTGGACGTAGTTTTTATTAAATGACAATCATTCGGTTTGTGGTACCGTGGTTTGCACTCGGCGCAGACTGAGCAACGTTTAATGACACTACGCACCACCTCGACCGAATAAGGAAGATTCCTGACCTTAACGAAATGAAACATCCGCCGAATCCGGAGATGAATCGGTGCATTATGCAGTTCGAGAGTTGAATGGGAGGTAGTAGCACAATGAGCTTGGGACAGTGCATCGGCTGTTAAGTTTTCACGATCTGGCCGAAAATGATGGTGTAGGAGTACGCAGTTAGTTCGATTCTCCAGCGAAGAATCTTTTTGTACGGCCCGCTGCTTTCCTC
>JAJOZX010016375.1:0-51556 GCA_023014485.1 Bathynomus jamesi | reverse complement strand
CCCCCCTAAGTTTTTTCCATTCATCATAGTATTACTTGTTGACAGACGGCAAAATCACTTTTATTTATGCTCACTTTCAGTAATCTGTTTTTTGCATACCGAAACAAGAGTTTGCTGATATTTTGTTAATTCATTCTCCAATTCACCCAGAAGCATCACATCATCAACATACATCAGATGTGACAGATTTGCTCTCCTTTCCCTCCCATTCTTGCTTGCATCTCACTCATTACCCCACCGATATACGCATTAAACAGCCATGGTGTCATCACATAACCTTCTCGTACTCCAACACTAATACTGAACCAGTCACTCACCTAACTTTACACAAGCACTACTACCCAGTTAAAAATTTCTCACTGTATTTAATAACTTCACTGTATTTAATAACTTTCCACTAACACCATACATTCTAAGCACTTGCACTGTGATCATACACTTTCTTAAATACGTAAATGCGATATACAAATTTTTTTTCTTATCATTTACTTTCTCAGTGAGCTGTCTCATTGCAAACATTTGATCAATACATCCTCTTTCTTCTCTAAAGCCGCCTTGTTCATCTCCATTCAAAAGATTCGTAATATTTTTACTCTATGAACTCTCTTCCGCTCTATGAACGCTCTTATGAAGAGCTATGGAGCCCCTCCCACCCCTTTTCCCACACTTTCTGACAGGTCTTCCACAGCCACTCAATATCATTCTACTTCCATATTTAATCATTTCACTACACATTCCATCATTACTGCCGGCTTACCTTTCTTTAGCTTACTGTTCGTTCAATTTTCTCTAACCTGATGGCTTCCACTCCTAGCGTGCACTTACACCATCCAAACTAACTATATTCTCATTTGCTTCGTGTTTATTTACCTTTTCAATACTATTTAAAAATTTCGCGTAATTGCTCAACTCACACTAAAGCATTGTCATTTTTATATTTCATATTATACCAGTCATTTCACCAGAATGGCTTTTGCGCTTCCTCACTCATTTCCAGAATATCTTTCTATTTCCACATAATACTTATTCACCTTCTTTCCAAAGTGTTCATCTATCCTTTTTACTCCTTTTTAACATTTGCTTAACATTCTTCTTTCATTAACTCATATCATCTCCTTTCACCACTGCCAAGTTGCATAAAGGTTTGTCAATCGCTTTGATTGTATTGTGCAGTTAACATGTTTAACGTTGGTATAAAAGAAGAGAGACAATGAACAGATACAGATATAAAAGTTGAAAGGTTGAATTCGAATGAAATGGCAGCAGATACAGAAAAAAGAATCTTAGAGATATACAGTATTGATGAATTAATGGAGGTACAGAACATGAGGAATTTGTATAAGGAATGCTTGGTGGAGACATCTGATTCATGTGGATGTGTACGAACTGGAGTGAGGAGAAAAGCGACTGCATGGTGAAAGATGAAGTAAAGAATGCCCTGAAAGAAAAGAAGAAAATGTGGGAGAGAATGTTACAAATGCAGCTTACAAACAGCTTCTTTCGTATGTCCATCAGCCAGTGCTGGATTAAGGTGGGGCACAGGGGGCACGTTCCCTGGGCCTCCTAGTCATGGAGGTAACCCCGGTTGCCATGAAAAAATGTACATGTGTTTAAATAAACCATATATAGGTCTAGACCAGTGGTTCTTAACCTGGGGGGCGCGCCCCCCTAGAAACAGGAATTTCTCTAATTGTATTTGTTATTCTCTTAACGAGAGCATGGGCTAATATTGAGAAGTTATTGAGAATGTTATTTTGATTGAAGGGGGGCGTGGAGGGAAGGACCAATTCCTAGAGGGGGCATGGTAGTAAAAAGGTTAAGAACCACTGGTCTAGACCGTCTAATACTTAGTCTAATATAGCCCTAATAATTATACACATATATGTAAAAGACAGTTTAAGGACTGATCTCAGGGTATATTTGTAGATCTATAAATTATAGAGTAGATTATATAAGGGGTTCCAAAAAACCTTAGCCCCCCATTTGCAGCTTACATGTTTACTTATATCGAAATAGTTTTTAGTGATTATAAAAATATATAAAATTCTTTATTTATTGCAGGTATTAAAATTACTCTAGCTGATAAAGTGATAATATAATGGCTTCTCAATTAATTGGTGATTCGGAGAGGCAACTTGTGGTAGATCGCATACGAGCAATAACATTTCGGGAAGCTCGTGATGCTGGAGCCACCTTCATAACATGTTCATGGGTTGCCAAAAAGTTGCGAAGAAGTGAGGACTTCGTCAAAAGAAATTGGAATAAAACTTTGGATGAATGTGAAATGGATAAAACCAAATCTGGGCGCCCAAATTTGCCACTCTCTCAGGAAACAAAGGCCATCATTGAAAGCGGTACGCGTAAGCGGAAAAACAGCTGTGCTAAACTTTCTAGAGAGATCGAAGTGTTGAGAGGAAAGATCGTTAGTGGTGAGATCATTCGACTGTACCGTCATAGGCAAGGTTTAAAGCCTTGGCATGAACTTCCAAGCCCAAGAAAAACTCAACTTAACATCGATGACAGAATGTGGTTTGCCCATTATCTTGAAGATTAGGATGTGGATGATTTCATGCATTTAGCTGTCTCCGATGAATTTTTTGTTTACGTAACACGTCGGCCTAACTACCAAATGATCGAGTGTGGGCCACAACACCAGATGAAATCGATGACAATGAACATTATCGCGAATTATTAAAAAGTCCAGACTGTGTTGGTGTGTTTGTTTTGTTCACTGCAAAGAAGCTCATGTGGGTGCTGAAGCCAAATGGTCAGAGTTGGGATGGACAGTATTTTCGTGATATTATTCTATCTATCCCAGCATGTCATTCCTTTTCTAAGAAACCCAAACAATGTTATGGATGTCGATCAGGTCACACTTCTGCACGATAAGGCCCCCTGCTTTAAGGCATTAGCCACCAACAGTTGTTGCGGAACCATGAGATCGATTTCTTTGGAAATGAAGAATGGCCAGGAAATTCTCCTGACCTGAACGTCTGTGAACACATTGGATCAGTTATAAAGGACAAGGTTGAATGTCTCTTGTTTCAAGAACCTGCAGCAAATCGATTTTCGAAGGATACAATGACGCAACACATTGAAACTGTTTTAGCAAATTTGCGTAACGATCAAGATCTATTCACGTCACTTTTGGCAAGCTACCCTAAGCGAATTCAGGCTGTCTTGGAAGCCAATGGCGGAAACACCAAGTTTTAATTGTTTCTCATTAAATGCAGGATTAAATTCTCTTTTGTAAGGTATGTTTAGTTTTACTGTACCTCTAATGGTTTAGGCCATGGGCGGGGAGGGCTAAGGTTTATTGGAGCCCCGTAGTGTATCTTGTATCGATTATATAGTGTATCTTGTAGTGTATCTTGTATCGCTATTCCTTATAATAAATGTAAAGAAAGTTTGCGTTTATTCCAAGAAAGATATAATAAACCACCACCAAATGCAACCACTCTTCGATACTGGAAGCTCAAACTTTTGGAAACAGGGAACATGGTAAAACATCGTCCAAGAAGCGGAAGGCCATTAACGGCGGCAGGAGACAACAACAAAGTATATGCCCTCGCCAGTTTTCAAGTCGATCCAACAACTTCAACAAGAAAAGTCGCACAGGAATTGGGTGTTTCCAAATTTTCAGTATCAACAATAATGAAATCACAGGGGTACCACGATTACAAACACATTTACTTTCAGCTCATATATGACGATGATTCTGAGAGACGGCTGCAATTTGCTGAAACAATGAGACAAAAGGGCAACAGTGATCCACATTTCGTTCGAAAGATCAAATTTTTAGATGAACGTGTCTTCGATTTAACGAATAAAGGAAACAAACACAACGTTCACTAATGGGCGAAAAAAAATCCCAAAATACGATTGGGTAAACCCGTTAAAACGGTTACACTAACAGTTTGGGCGTGCATTGGTTATTCAGGACTCGTTTCCTTTTACATATCGAGAGATACGATAGATGGAAAACGCTATTGCTAGGTACTGAGAGACAAAGTTTTGCTACAGTTCACTAATGGCGTTGGCAGGAATTGGCTTTATCAACATAATGGAGCACTGCCACATTACTCTGCAGTTGCTCGTGAGATTCTGGATACGAACGTTGAAGGGAGATGGCTTGGGCAGCGAGGCCCCATTGAGTGGCCAGCCAGTTCACCTGATTTAACCACATGTGATTTCTAGCTTTGGACTTATTTGCGTGACAAACTCTACACTCGTAGTTTCACCTATCCAGATGTGAATGCCGCAGAATAGATGAACAACTAAAAAGAATACCACTCGATATGTTCAGAAGAACAATGAAGAGTTTCACAGAGAGAATCCACAAATGTATCATAGCGGATGGAGAACTCTTTGAAGGTTAAATTACAATTTAACAAAATATTTCTATGAATAAAATTCTTATAGACTTTTTGTTTGATTTGGTTGATCATTTAAACACTTATCTGTATAATGTTGTTTACTAAATAGTTGTATGTACAGAATCTTCAAAGTTTTTCTCCCACCCTGTATATAATTTTTTTTTAATGGTATATTTATCTATTTTCTCTTGAAAAATTTAGTCTATATATTAATTTATTTGATCGTATTAAAAGGGCGTTTAACTTAACGCAGTGGCGCATGCAGGATTTTATGAAGGGGCATTGCTGCCGAAGGAAGCAAGAGAGGCATGAAGTGCCGAAGAGGGAAGTTCGGAGGGGCATGCTCCCTTCTGGAAGCAGAGATTTTGAGATTTACGGCAGTAAATGATGTACTTTGGGACACTCTCACAGGTCACCCCAAATATCGTAAGACATTATTTTTCAAGATTCGGAGCAGAAATTCTTGCATTTTCGCTTTCATCAAAAATAAATGAAAAGATTTGTTTTGGGGGGATTTCAAATTAGGTATCTCGAACGCAGCTTTAACATTAAAATAGGAACTAAGAACATCACTGAACTGGAGGAGTTCCGCAGATTTTACGTTTTTCGGTACTAACTATCGGAGTGGTCAGCAATCGAAGCTGAAATGTTCACCATTTTCTGTTCCAGGAAAAATATTTGGAAAGGTTTAATTTTACAGGGAATCTCCACATTAGGTAACCGACTGTAACATTAAAGATAGGAGGAAAGGGTTTGCCCGAGCGAAGCGAGGCCATCTAGTTATTATTATTATTATTATTATTATTATTATTATTATTTACATTGTTACCCTTAAAGGCTTTCCGTTTTCAGTATAAGATCCATTTTCCTTCGTCAGTTTTCCAACTGAGTTTATGATTGCATTATTTATTTGTTCTCTGCTACACTCACTTCAAATAAATGTTAAAATATGAATGTTGCAAACTTAAAACTGATATTCATATACGCGTTCTTTCTTTGAAGTTCACGTAGTCAAGAGAAAATAAAAGCGTTGTGATTTGTTTTTTAATATTTAATTTAAATTTCATTATTTTATGGTTGGCAAAGGAGTTTATACGTATTCATTTTAATACTTAATGATAAAGAATAGTCTTTCTTTATTTTTGGACTTACTCCATTTAAAAGATTTCAAAAGATATATATATATATATATATATATATATATATATATATATATATATATACTGTGTGTGTGTGTGTGTGTATATATACACAGTATATTAGGGTGGTCCTAAGGTATAGAGGTAAAAATTAGAATTGAGAAATTTGAAGCTTTCATCCACCAAAGTTGTTCCGTTTGAGCTAAAATGTTTGTGTGAAAAATTTGGTTTGATTTGGTTAATATTTAGAGGTCGACCACCAGGGTTGCAGTTTTACTATAGTGGGTTGGTGTCTATGTTCTTGCGCACTAAGCGAATAAGTAATCAACATGGCTTCCTACGGTACTTAAAAACAGACAGACGGTGGTATCCAAGTTCCCCCATGGAGGCTAATCCACTCATTGTCGCTTGGTTTACGTTATCAAGGTGCCCTTCAGGCTGTCCGGGAAGAGCCGCCGGTGATCAATCACGGCCTGAAAGAGGAGCTGCAGCTATTCCTCGTTCTTTGCTAGGAGAGACGATGTTTTTTCTTGGCTCGCTTTGGAGGGGTAGGTGTTCCTCCTACTGCTCCCTGCAGCTCTTCCTTCTCATCAATTCCCTCTTCACTGCTCGAGGAGGATGAGGCCAGGACCGCGGCACTTGTTGTCGCCTCCAGATAAGCGGCTGAAGCGAAACGCCTCCTCTCCTTGGCCGCCCCCCTCCCTTGAGTCCTCTTTTCTTTGCTTGCGAAAGCATTGTCAGCAGATACCATGACTCCGCGACGCTCTTTCTCCCTCTGGGCGAGGAGGAAAGCGCGGTCTTCCGGGATAGTGATCATGTCCAGTGCATCGGCGTGAGCGATGTCGAAGAGATCTTCCAACCGGTTGACAAAGTCTTTTTCCTTCTTCTGTCCCTCTGTTTTCCTCCCCCTGTGCCTTTTCAGGGCCGTCCACTCCTCGAAAGTCTTCTCCACCTTTTTTGATTGAATGCTTGGGTGCTTTAGTGGGTGCTCGAGTCTTTCTCAAAAGTGGGTCACCTCGAAAATCACCTCACTCGCCGCAGCTCGGATGGTTTGTCCTCGGTGAGGTGTTGTACTGTAGGTTGAGAAAAAGCCTGTTCAACGGCAGCTTTCCTTTGACCAAAGTTCCCAACAAATACACTACAGTTTTAGACCTGATTTCCATGTGAAGAAACAAAAAAAAAACATAGCATTACACGGTACTTAGAAGTTGAAATTGGGAAAGCCCACGAGTCTTTAGGAAAAGATGCAAATGGCGAATACAGGTCCTCCTATACAAATCTCTTAATTATTAATTTAACATAATTAACCACTTAACGTTATAAATACTACTTGCATAAATGATTAGCAACAAATATAATTCAGTAGTACAATAGTTACAGTTATATTTAAATATTTAAATAAAGGAATATCTATTTCATGATTATTATAATAACCCTACCAAATACAACACAACCTTACCCTTGAAAGTTTCCAACGATGTTATACCGTTCAATTAATTGAATCTTCCTTCTTCACAATACAATAATATTATATTATTATATTAAAATATTCTATTATATATATAATATTTCATGTATACAATAATTGCTGAATAAACCAAAAAAAATTATATTATTGCAAATTGCTAATAAATGGTATGAGGGCAACTTGGACCGGTCACATATTGAAACTTCACAGGCTTTGGTCGACCTTAAAATATTCATCAATTACAATAATATTTCATAGGAACTGTTTTTCCTAATATTTGAACAGATTTCGGGAGTGAGAGCATGAAATTTTTAACTATCGCTTTAAAGAACCACCCTAATATATATTATATATATATATATATATATATTATATATATATATATATATATATATATATATATATATATATATATATATATAGTGTGTGTGTGTGTGTGTGTGTGTGTGTGTGTGTGTGTGTGTGTACATTCACTTAAAAAGTTAGAAATTTAACTCTGTACTTATGTTCTTACGTTTATGTCTTGCAACAAAGCTAAAATTGTAAGCTTTTGTAACACTGAAGTAATGCCGCGTTCCCTCCACTCATTTTCTCTCAGTATGAGAAACATACGTTTCTACCTTTCAAACGTTGCGTGCGATGATTCCTCATTTCACAAAGGTCAAGCTTGTCGCCCCTCCTCTCGAGTTGGCCTGGTGAAGTAGGGAGTTGGTTTCTTGTACGCTCCACTTCACATAGCCAGGTACGCCCGGCTTATCTGGGATATCGTAGGTTTTAAAAAGTAGTTGTAGTTGAACAAATCTAAATTGGTTTCGGTGATGTACATTTTCGGAAAAAAGTTCGCCTACAAACATAAATTAAAACAAAAAAATTAATAATCAATAAATGATTAGGTTTTATTTCTGTCACTAAACAGAGAAATAATTTTTAAAAAAATACCAATTAGTAATTTTTCATGCTTTTTAAAAATTTTGTTTCTAGGCGAATTTATTTCCGAAACTGTACGTCTTTCGTAATTATTGTAAGTTAAGCTAAATGATTCTCCTAACATTTAATGTCTTAAAACCATACATTCTAAACTTCGGCTCGTAAAGCAAAAATCAGTATAACAGAAAACACACACACGACCCAGCGATCTTTCATTAGTGTTTTCCGGAAGAGTTTAAAAACTGAATCAAGGAAGTCTATCTTCATTTCCGGTTTAATTGAATTAAAGAGAAAAATTAAACTAGTTGCGTTCAACATTAGATCTTTTTCCTCTGAAGGATTTGTTTGGTTATTTCGTTAATGTATAAACCAAAATAAAAAAATATATAAAAGGTTCGTGTTAATTTGCGATATTTTCAGCATGTATTTGAAAATATGTACATATCAGAGTTAATGATTACTTTTAACAATCTTATTTTTACATTCGAGGGTAATTTTCTTCTACTACAGGGTGAAAAAATGTCGCGCTACACTTGAAAAATTTATTTACAAAGTTATTATATGACAAAAACATTCCAACTGTAGTGCGACTTTTTGAACACCCTGTATAATTAAGACAAGTGGGTTTATAGACTCACGCATTTACGAATCATAGTTTGGTTGTTTTTTTCATAATTTTCGCGAACCTTCATTCTGTCTGCGATAAGATGCAATAACGAAGCATCCGAAAGCATAATTATTCAGTTTTATCAATAATGTTAAGACGAAATTAACTTAATTAAACTGTAAACTTCAACGTCTAAATGAAATAAACTTTAAATTGTACAGGAAAAGTACGGAAAATAAACTGTAAATAATTTAAATGGAAATAAAGTTCTAAAATTTAACCTCAGTCTTTCATTCCACTGATTTACGAAGTTTCTCACAAAAGTTTCCAACGTTTATTTTTGTTTCCTTCAAAGTTTGAGAAACACCGATTGAATTCTCAATTCAAGCCCAGAGTAGGGAACTAAGTTAATATATATTGTATTGGAATGATACCTTTAGTCGCGTCACGTTGGCTTCTTACACACACACACACACACACACACACACAATATATATATAATATATTGTATGTGTGTGTGTGTGTGTGTGTGTGTGTGTGTGTGTGTGTGTGTGTGTTTTAAAGCGCAAGTAGCTACAATACAACAGTTTTCCTACCTGGTGTACGAAAATGTGGTTACTTACAACTTCAAAGCATTGTTTAAGTCCCCATATTGTTTAATGCGGTTTTCTCTTTTGTATATATAGTATTATATATATATTATGCAGGAAGGAGGGAGCCAAGGGCAAATGCCCGCAAAAGCGCCCCTCCCACAAGAAGAAGAGAGCCAAAATCAAGGTCCGGGGTTGTCGAGTCGAGATGCTGAGACTGCGTTTAAAAGATGGGAGGTCATTGAAGAATTGAGGTTATATAAACTTTTTTCATTGTTTTCAGGTCCTGAATCCATCCTAAAAGTGCGTCCCACATGTTATGAAACACCCTGTATATATATATATATATATATATATATATATATATATATAATATATTATATAGATATATATATATATATATATATATATATATATATATATATATATATATATATATATATATCTCTTTCGTCAAAATAGGCGCGCCTTATTAACCTATAAAAGACAATAGAAGATGAAGCAGATGATTTATTAAACTTTACTTAAATCTTCAACTTTAAGCAGGCCCCTCGCCCCCCCCCAAACCTTTTCTGGAGGCTATAAAATAGCCGAGGCATAACAACAAACATCGCAAGTACTAATTAACAGAAAGGAAAAGTTTTGACAATCTCGTCTTCATATTTTTTGTTTATAATAAATCATATGCTGCTCTGATGAGTGTTCAGTAAATTGTATGCGTAACCTTACTATAACACACACACACCACACACACACACACACATGTGTGTATATATATATATATATATATATATATAATTATATATATATATATATATAGGAGCACCGACAATTCAGCGCAGGACAATTCAGCGCCGACAATTCAGCGCCGACAATTCAGCGCAAAGACAATTCAGCGCAAAGACAATTCAGCGCAAGACAATTCAGCGCCGACAATTCAGCGCAAGTCAGTACAGTTAAAAGTTTAGTTAAAAATAATAAAAATAAATCGCAATAAATAAAAAAGAGAAAAATTTGTATATTTATATATATGCTAAATTGGGTCTGTATCGAAGGAGTGACATTTCAAAGGAGTGACATAACAAAGGAGTGACATAAATACCGTAACGAAGGAGTGACATAACGAAGGAGTGACAAATCGGAGATAAAATTCAAAGGAGTATAATTATTAAAATTTTATTTAAAAAAACAAAATTTGTTAGAATTGTTAAAATTAAGATTTTATTTCAAAAACTAGAAACCTAACCTAACCTAACCTAACAGTTGCAAGCCTCTCTTCCCTCTGGATTTGTTCTTTCTTCTTCTTTGTTGGTATTTTCGCGCTGAATTGTCTTGCGCTGAATTGTCTTTGCGCTGAATTGTCTTGCGCTGAATTGTCTTGCGCTGAATTGATCTTGCGCTGAATTGTCGGCGCTGAATTGTCGGCGCTGAATTGTCCTGCACTGAATTGTCGGGTCACGATATATATATATAGGTGTATAATGTAGACACATTTTTAAATTATTAATTTTTTATACTAATTTTACACTTTATAAACAAAAACTGGTACATTTTCGTTATACCCCCACAATTTTAATAAGCTCCCCAATGTCAATCGCCCTTGACGATTGGTTAGGTTTAGTCGTGATATTTTCATTGTTTTGTATATATATATATATATATATATATATATTATATATATATATATTGACGATTGATTAGGTTAAGTCGTAATATTTTCGTTAGGTTTAACGAAAATATCACGACTAAACCTAACCAATCGTCAAGGGTGACTAAATTTGAGGAGGTATAACGGAAAAGTACCCAAAAACTTTACTATATACACAAGTAAACGTGTAAGAACAACATTGAATAGTTATTTTATGTTAAACTTTCAAAATGTTCACCATTTACACGCAAACATGTGGCTTTTCATGATACAGGGTTTCCTAGGGTTGTAAATAGATTGTCATGGAACAGCTACTGAATATCCTCCAATGTTACTTGATCTTACACTTCTGAACTTCTATTTATAGGGGTACCTGAAGGACAAAGTGTATCGTACTAACCCTTAAAATGTACAACACTTACAGGCAGTGATTGTTCGGGAAGTATTCTAAATCTCAATATGAACATTACTGTGAGTACTGTGTGCCCGATCTGTTTTGGGACGTTGCGCTGCGTGTTTGCGTGTAAAATGGTGGACATTTTGAACATTCAACGCGAAATGACTATTAAATGTTACTTTTATATCATCATTTATATATATATATATATATATATTCCATCCCTTTAGTACCGAATCATCCTCAAGTGAATTCAAGCTACAATATGCATCAATATGCAAGTGAATACACATTCCTCAACAAATAGTTGAATCGCTGAGGGGCGAAACGTACATTTTCCTTTTTAACATACTGCAATTCGCCAAGCATATATATACTATATTTAGAACCCATATACTGGCGAATGGCGCAAAATCATACTACAATGTTGTGTAATTTCTTATTTATTGTAATATAAAAAGGTCCTAATTATCAGCATAGGTTTCCATTTGTCAAAACATAAATATATTAATTTTTTTATCTAATTGAAATCCAGTACATCAATGAAGTTGAAGAAAATGCATAAGATTAATTGAATATATAAGATGACTGTGAAACCACTATATTTATACTAGTACTAATTTATACTAATACTATTTATAATAGTTATAGTAATAGTAGTAGCAAAGAGTATATATAATTAACTGTGTAATTAAGTCTCCATATTGGTATTCATAAACATACGCAGTAATACAGGTTCATAACTGTACTTAATTTCGGATTATTTTCTACAGCATATTAAATTCTTTGGATCACCTTAAGAACAGGGCCCCCATGTATTCTTGTTTTTTTGCTTTACAGTACCAAATATAATGATAAATTAAATTGAATGGCCGGTTAGGTCAACGATTGGTTAGGTTAAGTCGTGATATTTTCGTTAGTTTTAACGAAGAAATTATTTGGTAATTGAGGCTAGGGGCCCTGATCTTCAGGTGACCCAATTCTTGGTGTGTGTGTGTGTGTGTGTGTGTGTGTGTGTGTGTATATGTATATATATAAGCGTGAAACATATCCCTTTTTAATGTGTATTCATATACAGTACTGGTAAAAAGTTTGGAAACACCTGTACAATTTATGTAATTTCTCCTTATTAACCAATAGAGTTATTTCAGTAGACTAATATCTGTTCCTATAAACAGACTATTGTTCTAAATGTACAAAATTTAGTAATTTACATTATTTAACCCAATCATATTTCGTTATTTTGATATATTAATCAGGTTTTAGTCCTAAAATAGAAAATAAAAAACCTGATTAATTTTACAAAATAACGAAATATGATTGGCTTAAATAACGTAAATTACTAAATTTTGTACATTTAGAAGAATAGTCTATTTATAAGAACAGACATTAGTCTACTGAAATAACTCTATTGGTTAATAAGGAGAAATTACATAAATTGTACAGGTATTTCCAAACTTTTTACCAGTACTGTACAGTACATGGCTGAATACAGAAGCAATTTTTTTTTTTCGCAATAAATCTACGGTCCGAACTTGATTAATTTAACTATATTATAATATTATAAACGCATTTCCAGAATTCATTGGTAATACACACACACACACACACACACCACACACACACACACACACACACACATATATATATATATATATATATATATTATATATATATATATATATATATATATATATATATACAGAAGCAAGCAGAAGTTACTGGACAGGTTTTTTTCTTACTCTGGTAAATGGCAACTCCATGCGGATGAACGTATTTTCTAAAACAAGTATTCCTGAATAAAGTCGCACTACTACTACCATCCCATGCGTTACAATGCGCCAATGACATGTGTGTGTGTGTGTGAGAGAGAGAGAGAGAGATAGAGAGAGAGAATTTCTGCCCATTTTAATGTTAAATGATTGGAATTAACACATTAATATATCGTACTTAAAGTATTTGTCCTTTTTCCCGCGTTTGTATCCACTCTGAGTTTGAATTTCAGAAACATTTTTTTAAACAATGGTTTTCTTCTCCATTTCATTTAAGTATAACTATAAACAATGTTTTGGATGATACAGCCTCAAGCCACCGTTTATCGATTCTCCAAAATTTATATTTTGCTTTACTTTTTCATATTTCGGTCATCATTCAGAGAAATTAAAAATAATGATTATTTTTAGCATTGTGTAAGTATTTTCCATACACTCAAAATAAAACCTTCTTAATCTAGAGCTTATAACTTCTTTTTGATAGTGCATTGTAGGGGAAGTTTTTTCCTTCTTTTGGGTACAAAAGTTTCTTAGCAGATGATATAATAATTTCTTTTAACGATACGTAACTTCTTTAGAAAGAACAAATGGTCTTCGAAACTCCTTTTTGACTGATTTGCGACAATAGAAGATAATATTTCTATATATAGAAATTTGCGGGAATCTTTATCTTCTGCGTATGTAGATCTATCTCATTACTATTTAAAGAAATACTCTTTTTATCGGGTTCTTCTCCAAATTTAAGAATCGGGTCTTTCATTTAGTCGTGTATGGTGAGTGTACTGCAGCCAACTTTGGTTCTCCCAATTGTAACCTTCATTTAAGATTGTCATTTCTCCAAGTTCAGTGGCTCCAGCTTCGGAGCGGCTCCAAGAGTTTATTTTTGGCTCCAGACTTGCTCCATTGTTCCAGAGCTGTCAAAACCTCGCAACTCCAGCAACCTTTCTTTCGTTTCCGAATTTGCTCCGGAGGCGGTGCTCATCAGCGCTCCAGCTCCAACTGTACTTATTTAACTCCAATTCCAGCTCCAGCTCCGAAAACCATAAAAACTGCACAAATTTAACATTTTCGCCACTTTATACGTAGTAAGACTTTAGATCCAGCTTTCATTGTATTTAATTTAATATGGAGACAGAAGTGCAATAATCGTACTAGATAAATTAAGATGGGAAAACAATGATGTCGCGAGGGAATACTCCAAAACCATATCCATTCCAACAAATTCCATTTCTTTGTTATCCGCTCTTCTTTAATAAGTTCAATTTTCCCATGAAACAAGAACTAGTTCGCAACTTGTCCTATTAACATTAAGTATTTCTCATTATTATTATAATTACTGAAATATAATTAATATAATTGCGATTAATAAACGATATTAATTTATAGAAATTAACAAAAGTAAGTCGTAGTTAATTGACGTTTCAATTAACTATAATTAAAGTAATTTTTTTTAAAATCCAATGATCAATTTCATCATATATATACAGGGCGTCCCAAAAAAATGTATACACACTTTAACAGCTAATAGCTCAATTGATGTTTCTTTCTTTCCAAGTTAAACCCATTAGAATTAATAATGGCAGTCAGACTAAGCTTTGAACAAAGGAAATTCATTCTAAAATGCTACTGGAAGTGTGAAAACGCAGTTGAAGTGCAAAGACAGTTTAGGAGGGAGTTTCAAACAGATCCACCAACGCGACTTACCATCACTCGAATTAGAGATAAGTTTCGAAGCCGATGGAACTGTTCAGAATGTCCACAAGAAGCGTTCCGGAAGACCACGGACATCGACAAGCCCCACAAAGCAAGAAAGAGTACTGGAAACGTATCACCAAAGTCCAAGAAAAATCTGTGCGGCAAGCGAGTCGTGAGGTAGGAATTTCAGAATCGTCTGTCCAACGCATTTTGAAGCGCTGTCAATGGAAAAGTTACATTCCAAGATTAGTCCATGCTATTAATGAAGATGATCCGGACCGAAGAGTGGAGTATTGCGAGTGGTACTTGGCACGATGTGGGATGTGGATTGGACGAAGGGGTTTCGTAGAATACCCTCCGCGTTCACCAGACCTTACACCACTAGACTTTTTTTTATGGGGATACTTAAAAGACAAAGTCTACGCTATAAAACCTGCAACAGTCGCTAAATTGAGAGCAGCCATTGAGCGAGAATGCACACAAATACCAAACGAAATGTTTCGTGATGTTTGCGATTCCAGTGCTTCGCGTTATCAGCAGTGCCTGGACCAGAACGGACGTCAGTTTGAAAACAGGCGTTGACAAAACAATTAAATAATGTCTGTAGATTCTATTACATTTTGAAAATGAAATGTATTTTAATAAACACTGCCTTTATAATTATTTAAAGTGTGTATACATTTTTTTGGGACGCCCTGATATATATATATATATATATATATATATATATATATATATATATATATATATATATATATATATATATATATAGAGGGATGTACACCGGGTGCGGCATAAGTCGGTTTACCGAGAATAATGGAATCACCTTGTGAAGAATAATATTTATTACAGAAATTGTTCAAAGTGTCCTCCATCATGTTCAATACATACGTTGCATCTTTGAACCACTGACCAACAAATAGGGCAGCACAGTTCTTTGTTATTATTCAACGTCTCGAACTCTTGGCGTATCAAAGTCATCGTGTGATCGAAGTGCCGAGGTTTCTGGCCGTTGACTCTATCTCTGATTATACCCCACACTGAATAAAAAGCGCCTCTCCCATAGAAGAAGAAGAAAGGCAAAATCAAGGTCCGGGGTTTTCGAGATGCCTAGACACTCTGCGTTTGAAAGATGGGAGGTCACAGACAGGAGGAAAGATGGATTGAGGAAGTTTGTTCCAAAGTTGACCGGTTGAGTAGATGAAAGACTGAAAATATTTGTCCCATTTGTGCTTCGTAATTGTTGCATTATCATATATAGTTATTATATATTATTGCTATGTGTTTATATGCTCTATTTATTACATTCATTCACGCGACAACTGCGATAACTCTTACGAGGCCTAAATGTTATAGAATGCATTAAAAAATGCGACCATCTGAATTTCAGTGAACTCCTAAAGCGAATGAAGAACTGTTTACTTTCAATTATCTATTTATAAATATTTATTATCTATTAGATAAACTGTTTATTCAAAAGTTTTGTAAAGCATCTCAATTAGAGCTAAATAATGTAGTACTGTATTTCAATGATTAAACATTTCATTTTTACACATTCAATATATTTATGTTGAATGGTTTTACGCGCAACGGAAAATCTCGGCTTTCAATTTTTGATTACGCGACAACATTACCTTATTCCGCGCCATATTCGATCCTCCACCCGCTTTTCGCACGTTATATAAGTTCATTAATCAGGTACTTAACAAATAACAGACCAATTTAATGTTATCTTCAAAATTCTGTCGTTTAATTTGTTTTAAATGCATTTTTGAACGCTGCACTATTAAAGCAGATAAATCATGTAAAATTAAATCTAAAAATTGTCAAAATAAATTTATCAGTTCCCACAATGAAATTCTTTAAATAAATTTGCTTGATATTCCATAAAATATCCCATATATAATTCAATCTCTACAAATTCACCCACTAACTGTTATCGTCATTTCCGTTCAAAGCTGGAATCTGTTTGCCAACCATTTTTTTTTGGACCAAATTTCACTAATTTCATAAAATAATTTTCAAATTGATATGATGAACCGTAAAAATTCGACACAAAATACCTCCAAGATATTTTGATGTCATTTTAGCTAATGCAAAATTCTCTTGGTAATTAAAACCAGCCTCAGAGGATTTCTATCCCAATCCGCTATGCTCTCGGGGTATAGCATTGTTTCCCCCCCCTCCCCTCCGAAGTCTAAACTTTTAAATAATCGATTGTATAGCTTCTCTCCCTTCCTGTCATCAATGCCCTGGTGCTTCGTGCCGTATGTTCATTATTTTTTTAATAAGTGGGACAGAAGCATGAAATTTTAATTGTACCTTTTCTACACATGAGAAATTAGTCGCCTAGTGCAAAACATGCTCTATGTGATGTTCTCTCAGCTCACAATACTTACACGATACTTTGGAAGGAAGAGCCCTGTCCAACAGATTTCCTGCGATTTATGATGAAGGAATATCACGGCCACCATCATCACTAGATCGAAACCCCTGTGGTTTTTATCTGTGGGGTTAGTTAAAAGAGACAATGTTTAAACATAATCTACACACAGGTAAGGGGTTCCAAAAAACCTTAGCCCCCCATTTGCAGGTTACATGTTTACTTATATCGAAATATAGTTTTTAGTGATTATAAAAATATATAAAATTCTTTATTTATTGCAGGTATTAAAATTACTCTAGCTGATAAAGTGATAATATAATGGCTTCTCAATTAATTGGTGATTCGGAGAGGCAACGTGTGATAGATCGCATACGAGCAATAACATTTCGGGAAGCTCGTGATGCTGGAGCCACCTTTATAACACGTTCATGGGTTGCCAAAAAGTTGCGAAGAAGTGAGGACTTCGTCAAAAGAAATTGGAATAAAACTTTGGATGAATGTGAAATGGATACAACCAAATCTGGGCGCCCAAATTTGCCACTCTCTCAGGAAACAAAGGACATCATTGAAAGCGGTACGCGTAAGCGGAAAAACAGCTGTGCTAAACTTTCTAGAGAGATCGAAGTGTTGAGAGGAAAGATCGTTAGTGGTGAGATCATTCGACTGTACCGTCATAGGCAAGGTTTAAAACCTTGGCATGAACTTCCAAAGCCAAGAAAAACTCAACTTAACATAGATGACAGAATGTGGTTTGCCCATTATCTTGAAGATTGGGATGTGGATGATTTCATGCATTTAGCTGTCTCCGATGAATTTTTTGTTTACGTAACACGTCGGCCTAACTACAAAATGATCGAGTGTGGGCCACAACACCAGATGAAATCGATGACTTCTTCTTCCGCAGCTTATTATCCCATCTTTACATGGGGTCGCTGTTTTTGGTTCGTCTTCTCCACTCTCCTCTGTCGTATACCACGTCCTCCTCCAAGTCCTTCTCCCTGATGTCCGCCACCACACAGTCCCTCCATCTCGTCTTCGGTCTTCCTCTTCTTCTCCGTCCCGGCAACTCCATCTCCAGCACTCTGCGCCCCACATACTCCTCCTCTCTTCTCCTGACGTGTCCATACCATCTCAGCCTGGCCTCCTGCACCTTCTTAGATGCTTCCGCCACCTTCACTGTTCCTCTTATATGCTCATTTCTGACCCTATCCCTCCTCGTCACTCCACACATCCATTAACATCTTCATTTCAGCCACATCGATTTTTCTTTCATTGTTCTTCTTCATTGGCACAGTCTCCATTCCATACAACATTGCCGGCCTCACCACTGTTTTGAATACCTTTCCCTTCAGTTTCACTGGGACCCTCTTATCACAGAGCACCCCTGATACGTCTCTCCAGTTCTTCCACCCCGACTGTATTCTACAGTTTATCTCTCTCTCTGCTGCCCCCTCTGCATCCACTGTTGACCCCAAGTATTTAAAATACTCCACCGTCTTAACACGCTCTCCACTCAATGTCACTTCCCCTCCTCGGTCCTGCTGCACATCACATCTCATATATTCGGTCTTCTTTCGGCTAATTCTCATCCCCCTACTTTCCAACGCCTCTCTCCAATTTTCCAACTGCTGCTCCACCTCCTCTTTCGTCTCCCCACTCAACACAACATCGTCTGCATACATCATGCACCACGGCGCCTCCCCTCTAATCCTGTCCGTCAACACATCGAATACCACATTGTAAAGGAAGGGGCTCAAAGCTGATCCTTGGTGCAGACCAACTTCCACCCCAAAGCTCTCTGACACACCCACGCTACTCCTCACCTTAGTTGTTACCCTGTACATCCCCTTGATCAGTTTAACATACTTCTCCGGTACCATCTTTTCCCTTAGCATCTCCAAACTTCCTGCCGTGGTATCGTATCATATGCCTTCTCCAAGTCAATAAAAACCATGTGCGACGCCTTCTGCCCCTCTCTGTACCTCTCTGCCAACTGATTCAATGCAAAAACTGCATCTGTCGTTATCCTTCCCGGCATAAATCCAAACTGTTCCACTGACACTTCCGCTTCGTCTCTCAACCTACTCGATGAAATCGATGACAATGAACATTATCGCGAATTATTAAAAACTCCAGACTGTGTTGGTGTGTTTGTTTTGTTCACTGCAAAGAAGCTCATGTGGGTGCTGAAGCCAAATGGTCAGAGTTGGGATGGACAGTATTTTCGTAATATTATTCTATCCCAGCATGTCGTTCCTTTTCTAAGAAACCCAAACAATGTTATGGATGTCGATCAGGTCACACTTCTGCACGATAAGGCCCCCTGTAGGCCTGTTCAAAAATCAACTTTTTCTTATTTTCATAGGTTTCTGTACATTTTCCCATGCTTTTTGACCTGAGAAAGCCGAAAATCACAACTATTTTGACCTGGGATGTTGGGAAGCATTGCCGCATGGAGCTTTAAATTTTCTGTCTTGAAATCGGCCAAAGCGCCAATTCCGGGGTCCCTTGAATTATGTTTTGCACTTTAACTTTTGATCTAAACAAGATAGAGCAACAAATTAGGTATCAAATGAAAGAGCATAAAATTAATAAATAATAATAATAATAATAATAATAATAATAATAAATAAATAAATAATAATTAATAATAATAATAATTATCTATCATTTTTCAGGAAACAACAGAAACTCAATCAGAATCTAGAAAACCATCTACAAGTTACAACTTCACAATGGCATTAAGCAAGGAGCTGAGGGAGCTCCGTGGGCGCACAGTTGATATCTCAGAACCTCCACGTACTGTCCACAGGCAGGTGTCAACTGGGCCATCTACCAGATCTCTCACTGAAACTTTCCTGGTTGGATACCCTTCAGCTTTTATCAGTGGTTCCCAGCTTCCCACCAACAGACAGGCGTTCCAGTATTTCCTTAATCTTCAGAATTTACCGGAAAATGCAGGGAGGCCCATGGTTCAAGACCTTGCATATGAAACAGTTGAATCTATCATCCCATTCTGGCAGATGGCTAGGATCAAGACAATGACCAAGTACAACGCAATGAAGCTCTTCATGAAACTACATGAGAAACATCGTGCTCTGGTGAAAAGCAAAGGAAGAGCAAGTAACCCTGGAGGAAAAAGAGGAGCATTTGTGCTGGAATTAGACAGCCTGTTCGATATAGGAGCTCCAGATGCAATCCAGGAAATACAGAACAACAGACTGTTATCCAGAGAGAAGAAAGATGAGGATATCAGGTTCTACGAAGACCAAAAGACTGAGAGGAAAGGTCATATGTCTGGTCATGACAAGATTTTTGAGACAAGATCCCTGCAGCAAGCAGCGAGGAATGAAAGACTGCAGCATAGACAAGAACAAGGTAAAACTAATTACTTTGAACGTTACAAAAGTTTTAAGTTTTACTCCATTGCGATATTTAGCATGTACTTAACAATTACTGTCTTAACATGTTGTACTATTTTACAGCTGCAGCAGAACAAGAGGCAGTTGTTCATGTGGATGACATTACCTGGGGTGACTCAACTGACAACGACGCTAACACAGAGGACATGGATTACCATCAGCCTCGTCCTGGATGTTCTCACCATCAAGACACTGTGACTAGTGTGACTTTGACGTTTCCAAGGAAGGTCATGGAATGTGATGTCATCTGCAATACAGCTGATCGTCTTGGTTTATCAGACAATCAAGTTACTGCCATGGTTTCTGCCACCTTGAAAGCTGGAGGGGCTGATCTGGATAACTTCGTCATCTCAACCTCAACAACACGTCGCAACAGAATGCTGTCCAGGTATAATATCAGCCAGAGTCACATGTCCAAGTTTTGTGAAAACCCCCCACAGTACGCTGCCTTACACTGGGATGGAAAGTTGCTCAAAGATGTCTTGGGCAGTGAACTTGGAAGTACCTCAGAGACTTTAGCTGTGCTAGTGTCTGGTCCACCTTCATACACTGAAGGAAAGTTATTGGGAGTACCTGTCATCGACAATTCTTCTGGCACAGCTCAGGCTGAGGCTTCAATGGATTTACTGGAGACATGGGAACTTACGGATAATGTTACTGCCCTTGTTTTTGACACTACATCCAGTAACAGTGGAGTTCACAGAGGAGCTGCCAAACTGCTAGAGAAAATGCTGAACAAAAAGGTGTTTTATCTGGCCTGTCGACATCACATCCTGGAAATCCTAGTAGGAGCAGTTTGGGAGAAGCTGTTTGGGAAGGTGAAGGGGCCAGATAATCCCTGGTTTGAGCATCTGAAGGATGTTTGGACGGACTTGTCCAAGGAAAACCCAAAGATGCTGGCTATCAACAGCAAATGGCTGAAGGAAAAGAAGAAGAACAGTGAAGAAATACTCCAAGACATTCTAACAGCAGAAAGGCTTCCAAGAGCCGACTACAGGGAAATGGCTGAACTGACAGTCATTGTTCTTGGAGGAACGCCTCCTCGAGGTATTCACTGGAGTCGACCAGGCGCCATTCATCAGGCCAGATGGATGGCCAGAAACCTGTACTCCATGAAAATGCTGATGTTTGCAGATCAACTTGAGTACGACGAAGACACTGTATCAAAGCTGGAAAGACTCAACACCTTCCTTGCGCTGTTCTACACTCCTGTATGGATGATGTCAGTGTCTGCTGCAGATGCTCCCGTGAATGATCTAAGTCTAATCCAGGACATGTTGAAGTACAAGAAAACTGACCCAGAGCTTGCTGATGCAGTACTTAATAAGATGGAAAACCACAAATGGTACCTGACGCAGGAAGTCGTGCCATTTGCCCTGTTCAGCAGTAGATTGAGTGACACATTGAAGCACGACATTGCTGCCCAGTTACATGCCACTGAGAAGCCAGACAGCTTCAGAACAGGAAAGCCTCTATTCCAGAGAGTCACAGCTAAGACCACCCTGGTTGATCTCATTGGCCCAGAATCACATTTCCTGCTGGACACACTGAACATTGGATCCGAGTGGCTTCTGGAACCTGTCACGTCTTGGCCACAGAATGAGGACTACAGAAAAGCGTTGGACTGTTAAGAATCTGAAAGCGGTGAATGACATTGCTGAACGTGGTGTCAAGATGATGAGCGACTTTGCAAATGTCATAACAACAGATGCCAAGCAAAGGGACTATCTCCTTCAAGCTGTGGAGTTCAACAGACGCCGCTTTGACAGCTTCAAGAAACAAACTCTCAACAACTGACTGTGTAAATGTCATTATGAAATTAATCATCATGTAATGCTTTCACTTCTTGATCGATTAGACTTGTGACAAAATGTTAATCTCAAATTTGTGTCATGAATAAGGCGCCTTGTCTGCCTTGACTGTGAGAAAACGAATTTTGTGATATTTCTGAAATCTTTGTATGTACCAATGTGCCATTTCTTGTTCCAAGACTATCATAATTGTATAAGTTAGAAAGAGGATTAAAAACACTTTAATTTGGTGCCTATTTTGTTGCTCTATCTTGTTTAGATAAAAAGTTATAGTGCAAAACATGATTCAAGGGACCCCGGAACTGGTGCTTTTGGCCGATTTCAAGGCAGAAAACTTAAAGCTCCATGCGGCAATGCTTCCCAACAACCTAGGTCAAAATGGTTGTGATTTTCGGCCTTTTCAGGTCAAAAAGCATGGGAAAAAGTACAGAAACCTATGAAAATAAGAAAAAGTTGATTTTTGAAAAGGGATAGCCCCCTGCTTTAAGGCATTAGCCACTCAAAAGTTGTTGCGGAACCATGAAATCCATTTCTTTGGAAATGAAGAATGGCCAGGAAACTCTCCTGACCTGAACGTCTGTGAAAACATTGGATCAGTTATAAAGGACAAGGTTGAATGTCTCTTGTTTCAAGAACCTGCAGCAAATCGATTTTCGAAGGATACAATGATGCAACACATTGAAACTATTTTAGCAAATTTGCGTAACGATCAAGATCTATTCACGTCACTTTTGGCAAGCTACCCAAAGCGAATTCAGGCTGTCTTGGAAGCCAATGGCGGGAACACCAAGTTTTAATTGTTTCTCATTAAATGCAGGATTAAATTCTCTTTTGTAAGGTATGTTTAGTTTTACTTTACCTCTAATGATTTAGACCATGGGCGGGGAGGGGGGCCTAAGGTTTATTGGAGCCCCGTAGAAGAGCTGAAAGCATCACCTGAACGAGAAATTTCTCAGATTTCAACAGATACTCTGACAAGAGCACTGCAAAATTTGTTGTTCGTGCGCAAAGAGTTAATGAACTGAGAGAACATCACATTGATCATGTTTGGCACTAGAGGACTAATTCCCCATACGTAGAAAAGGTACAGTTAAAATTTCACGCTTCTATTCCAGTTATTAAAAAAATACAAACCTTTTAAACTGTCAGATGCTTAAAAAAAAATCACCGACATATATATATATATATATATATATATAACGTAAAGAACGACGCTTGTATAGGAGAATATTACCCGCGCAAGATGAGAGCGAGAGAACGAAACAAATGAAAAAATGAGGTAACCACCCGGGAATCGAACCCGGGATCTTCCGATTGCCGGTCAGATATGATAACCATTACACCACGGGCCTCACTCAATCAAATGCCTCATTTTTCATTTGTTTCGTTCTCTCGCTCTCATCTTGCGCGGAATATTCTCCTATACAAGCGTCGTTCTTTACGTTAATTATACTGCGTGTTTGCAGTTTAAATGTATATAATGTACGGCATGCGGGAGGTGCCCCCTTGGGGCATTGGTTTCTGCGCGTATGTAGAGGAATTACGGAATTTGATTGAGTGAGGCCCGTGGTGTAATGGTTATCATATCTGACCGGCAATCGGAAGATCCCGGGTTCGATTCCCGGGTGGTTACCTCATTTTTTCATTTGTTTCGTTCTCTCGCTCTCATCTTGCGCGGATTATTCTCCTATACAAGCGTCGTTCTTTACGTTAATTATACTGCGTGTTTGCAGTTTAAATGTGTATATATATTATGTGTGTGTGTGTGTGTGTGTGTGTGTATATATTAACGCTAATTTCTCCTAATACCTTTTTCTAATTTTTGTTTTACAAATTACTTTGTTTAATTAACGGCATCGATTATTACCTTGATGAATATTGTAATTTTTTATGGGATTTATCTCCTATCAATAAAGATTATCATTATCATTATCATCATTATTATATTATCAGATATATATATATATATAGAGAGAGAGAGAGAGAGAGAGAGAGAGAGAGAGAGAGAGAATGAAATGAAGAAATGGGTTTAAAGAATTCGCTAATTCAATACAATAGCGTAAAACCAATAAGTTAGTTATTATGACACCTATTATTATGACACTAGATATATACTATAAAGTTAATAAAGTTACTCATACATATTTTCTCACTAAATGTATGGTTTTAATGTCTTTTTTTTTTGGAGGGGAGCTATTTTTAATTATTAAAATTTTTATTATTCTCTCGTTAATAACATTTAGCGATCTCAAATTTTAACACAAAATACCTTTGATAAAATCACTTTCAAACTCGTTCGAAAAATAAGCAAAATGTAGTCAATAATTAATAGCAAATTAATAGCAAATTTATAGCAAATTAATAGCAAATGGAAAGGAAATTAGATGAAAATGATTTAAAACGAGCAAATTTTTAAAATAATTATGTTACAGCGTCAGTTTTGGATATATGTTCATACTTCATTCAGGAATATTTGCCGGAAACATATATATATATATATATATATATATATATATATATATATTGAAGCAAGAACTAATTCTACTCAAGGTAAAATTCAGTGGTTCGCTATACCGACTTAACTGGGCGGTTGGGTGGTCGGTAGATCGGGAAAGACGGGTTTAGCGAGTTTTCAGGTTATATTACTAAAACTATTACGAACATAAGTTTATGCACTAATCTTTTTTAAATTTTTATAAAACAAGACGCTGATGGACGCCAAACATAGCGAATCGTCTTGTGTTGCTGCTCCGACCGACCAACCAATGACTGTCTATTGTCGTTATTGTTGTAGAATGCCTTTTTTTCTGGTTGGTTTTAAGACTCAAGCGTCACAATGACGTTGTCGCATACATATTTTTGTGATTGGGCGGATTTTAATGTTTCAGATTGAAAAGTCTGTTAAACGGAAAGTCGGTGTATCGGGCAGTCGATGAAGCATGTCTTTACTATATATATATATATATATATATATACACTTTATTCATCAATGCACTCATAGTTTAACTGGAAATACGAAGAGTTAAGCACTTTTTCACATAGTGCATCATTCCGCCCATATGCCGATTTCAGGGTACGAGCAACTCGCAGCAGCATTAGCAAGCAGATAGGGAGTCAAGATACTGACGAGGCTTTCGTACGTGGTTGATCACCAGTGAAAGCAACAGTGATCTGCGTTAGTCAAGTTAAAAGAGTATCCATGTCCGAATCCAATTTATTGCAATTTTTGTTAGTTTGTATTTCAGACACCTTTAGTTATTATCAGTCTCAGTTTGTGTCTCCTCCCCTGGACAGCACACATTTACCTGTATCAATCACAGTTATACTCGTACTACTTGAGGCTTGCTCTACACAAACTGGACTAAAATCTACAAGTATCTACAGTCGCAAAACGTCAGTATACAGGCCTGTATTTTGTTTAGAACAATATTTTATATATATATATATATAGGGTGAACCAAATGTAGGTGGACAGTAAATGATAACGTTTATTTTGAGAATACATATTTAATTTTTTTGTATACTATAATACAAAATAAAATTTAAATAAATTTAGTTATAATATTTAATATAATAAAACACAAACACCATAGTTATAATGAACACCATAGTTATAATATAATATAACACAAACCGTATTCAACCTACTGTCCACCTACTTTTGGTTCACCGTGTATATATATATATATATATATATATAGACTGAACACGAAAAAAAAAACTGTATTTGTAAACTAAAAGTGACTAGAATTTAAAGAAGACATTCGTACGGTAGAAATAGCCTGAAAAAATAACAACAGAATTAAAATTCGGAAAAACTTTTAATACCTTACATTTTTTTCTTATTTTGTAGTTACGATTTCAATATTTGTCCATTTTTTACCTCTTTATAATCCAATTTTAGTTTTCCTTTTTCCTTATTACTGCGAGTATCATTGAGCTTTTTCCGCGCCATTATTCGTGTTATTACTGTTACCATCATTAATTATCATTATTATTAACATTATTATCATTATTATTTTATTATTATTATTATTATCTGTTCAAATTCGCATTTTTAATTCCAAAAAAATACCTATGCAATGGAAAAATTCTGTTATGTTATATTAACTAAATTTATTGTTACCAGTTCTATCGAAATTTACAGTGATAAAAATTCACTCAAATGAAATATATATTAAAATATAATACGGCAACCAATACACTTAAACCCAATTAAAAATATCGAAAAATCTTTAAAACCAAACAGAAATTAACTGTAAAAAGCATACAATTGCCTGTATATATGTTACAGGGAATCTGTGTGCGGGATTTCATGAAATACCCCCTAAATGTTTAGGGATTTCATGTAAGGTTAAGTCGTGATATTTTCGTTAGTTTTAACTAAAATATCACGACTTAACCTAACTAATCGTCAAGGGCCTACATACAGTTGACCTAACCGGGCATTCAATTAACCTAACCAGGCATTCAAAACCGGGCATTCAATAATTTTCCTGTGGGTTTAGCGAAAATATCACGACTTAACCTTGCACGAAATCCCTGAACATTATAGGGATTTCATGAAGTCCCGAGTTACACAGATTTCCTGTAACATAAACAGACATACAATCGCCAATAAAACACACATGAACTGCAGTATACTCTAAACAGGGAAGTCCGTAAATCTTTCAAGTCGATGTACCAAACTGAGTTTTTTGTAACTTTAACGTTCGAAGTAATAAAGGGTTCCTAACATTTTCCGTATAAGTTACTTTTTGGTATACCTCTTTAGTATACAGTGTCTCAAAAGTCTGAACTCATAAGCCATTAGGGTAATTAATTTAATTAATTTATTAATTAAATTATTAATTAATTTATTATTAATTTATTAATTTAGTTATTATTAATTTATTTATTATTAATTTATTAATTAATTTATTATCAATTAATTTAGTTAATTTATTAATTATTAATAATTTAATTTACTAATTTATTTAATGTATTCATTTAATTCAGAGAAGCCTACGCGCAAGAACTGATATGTGTATGCAAGCTAATGACATGCAGCAATTTGAACAATTGCTAAAATAAAAATAAAAAGTGAATTCTACCAATGAGTCCAGACTTCTGAGACATTCTGTATAGAGTCAAGAAGAGAACCAGTAAGTTCCCAGTTAGTGTCTATACAGTCTCCAATTTAGAACCTAATTCTGAAAGGAACCTTTTCCTAACCTCTTTTGAAATGTAATAAGAAAAAAGAATCAATTTAAAATTTACACGTCATTTGGAACTTTACTGATTACAGTGTACTAAATCTTTCATTTCTTTGCATCCATTTCGCTCTTGAAACAATTCAGAGATTTATCGTCCTCAAGTGATACTTCATATTTAATCTTAAAATGATACTCAGTATTTACCATGTCTCCAAGAACGGTCTCACTATAGATATTATTGCACTACTTGAATTTCCCATTAGCCACGTTGCGACACCGCTTCCCGTTAGATCATCGACGTTAAAAGACGTCCGGTCTGTTCAACATTTGGATGAGTGACTGTCGTCTGATTTCAGAAATGAACCGACCCGTGGTTCGGATCTCACGTAAAGTTCTCCCTGTAGACAGGTGATGTCTGTGACGTCATCACCTGTCTACATTTCTGCAACTATACTACTCGACATCACTCTCCCTAAATATACCTATACTACGCCCCCGACACTTCCAGAAATGTAGTAAGGTGCATGTAGGGAGATTGATACTGTGTAGTATGGTGACATCTTGCACCCATACTAATAGCCCAAACATCATTAAATAGCTTTTGGATCAAGTAAAGATAAGCACCCCCAACCTTTTTTAGTTAGCTTTATAAGGCTAACTAACGAAAATATCACGACTTAACCTAACCAATCGTTAGGTCAACTGTACGCCCTTGACGATTGGTTAGGTTAGGTCGTGATATTTTCGTTAGTTAGCCTTATAAAGCTAACTAAAAAAGGTTGGGGGTGCTTATCTTTACTTGATCCTAGCTTTTAGTGTGTGTATATATATATATATATATATATATATATATATATATATATAATATATTCAAAACAATTAATATATACATTATTCCCGTCAAGCATTAAAAATATTGTAAAATTTATTGTCCAATAATTTCTGGTGAAGGGTCGTTTTGTTATAATTACGCGTGAAAACCTAAATCCATCCGAATATTTCTGAGGTTTATATATTGTATAAATCCATTATGTGTTATCAAGATGGCCATTCATTACCAGAAAGCAGCAAACGATATAAATGCAAATGAGATGACTTTTAGACACGCAAACACAAAGGTCGTTCTATGTATATTGTCTAATAAACTGTTCTCTATAATTATTTTGTAATATAAATTACCGGTGTTTCTTTTATGCATTATTGCATTCAGGAAAGTAAGTAATGTCGTCCGTAATTCCGTCATGTCTATAGTTTCTGCCACAAGTTTTTGATCATTTTATTTTTATTATTATTAAGATAAACGGCAACCTCTGATTATGTATTGTTTGTAAATTAATATTTATAAATGAAATAGTGTATAGGTTCGCGTAAGTCACATTAAATAAAAAATATACACGAGTATATATAACCCCAGCACCAAATATTTTCATTTGTGGAGATTTTAACTTTCCATTCACAACCTGAAAAGAAAATGGTAACATTACAAAGGATGATGGAACCCAGGCAATAATGCTATTGCATATTATGGAACATTTATGCACTTTTCGATTTAATTTTTTGGATTTAACGTTTTGGATATAATTTTGACAAATAACAGTGACACGATAATAAATAAAACGTAACACACAAATTTATCCAACCATAACCTAATCGATATGCAATGAAAGTTAGCAACCATAGCTCTAAAAATGCATCCCAGAGAGTCAGAAAGAATATCTGAAGGTTAAATATAAATTAAAAGAATGTAGGTTGGGAAAGTGTAAATGAAAATTTAAAGGAAGTAAATTGGGAATTGTTACTTTAGGAGAAGGAGAAAACTCCAGAAGAAATACTACTGTATTTATAATGGAAAATGAAACTAAACCTGTATTACTGAAACATGCTCCGAAGAGACAAAAAAGAAAACGCAGCAAACTCGAGGGAAAAAGCAAGACATTATTTAGGCAACGGAAACAAACCCTAAAAAATCTCCACAGATGCAGAACTAAAGTAAGGAGACTCACTCAAACTAAAAACTATGCGAAATAGAAAAAGACCTGAAACAAACATTCATCCATAAGACAAACGAGGAGGTAAACAAGGTAGCAGAAAACATAAAAAATAGCCCAAAATACTTCTATACGTTTGCGAAAAGAAAATGCGGTGTAAAGATAGTATTGGTCTGTTTATAGATGGGGGTGACCGAATACAGAAACGATCCAGGAAAAATTAGCGAGCTGTTTAAGGAACAATTTAACTTTGTGTTTAGCATCCCTAAGTTCGAGAAAAAAGTAGAAAAGCCAGATGAATTTTTCTTTTACATAGATACAAATCAGCCAAGAACAAGTAGCTCTCACCTCCCACTTCATAAAGTGCTTCGAACGGGTAATGAGAGGCAAAACTGGGAAAAACGGATATTTAATTTTTTGACTCAAAGAACACAAAGAGTGGTAGTAAAAGGAGTCAAATCTCAAGTCTCAGAAGTCGTGAGCTCTGTCCCACAAGGTACAGTATTAGCTCCCTTGCTGATTATAATATTGATTACAGGCACTGATGCAAATATTAATGACAGAATTGTATCATGTTTCGGGGATGACACAAAGATATGCAAGGAAATATCAAACGAAGGTGACATAGAAAAATTACAAAATGACATTGAAACATTATTGAAGTAGGCGGAAGACAACACTATGAAGTTCAGCGAAGAAAATTTCCAATTTATGGGATATGGTAACAACAAGGTGTTATAGAATAAAGGTTACAAAACTCCGCAAGCCAAACGGATAACACAAAACCTACAGGATCTTGGAGGAATAATGTCGTCGGATGCAGAGTTTAGAGAGCACTATAACATCAAAATTACAACGGCTAGGAAAATAATGGGAATCAGCTGGAGGAGCTTCCTTAGCAGAAAAGCAAACATCATGCTCAAATTATGGAATAGTCTTGTCCTACCAGTAACTGAGTATTGCTCAGTACTCACAAACCCATACGGAAAACGAGACATTGTGAACATAGAAACCATACGGACGACTTTTACGTCTAAGATAGAGGAAACGAAAGGTGAAGATTACTGGTCTCGACTGCAGTCCCTGAAACTGTACTCTCTGAAAAGAAGACGCGATCGGTACACAATAATATATGTATGGGAAATACTCGAGGGTTGGGTCCCTAACTTTAGAAATGAGAAAGAAACAAACTGGAATGATAGAAGAGGTAGATTCTGTACTGTCCCAGCCGCGATGGGACAGGCACCATGAAAACGAGGATGGAAAATACCTCAGAATACAAAGCCCAAAACTCTTTAATGTTCTGCCCAAGAACTGAGGAACTTCCAGCACACTAACCTGAATAATTTCAGGAACTAACTGGTCAGTTTCTCGCGCAAAGTCCCTGACCAGCCATGCGTGGCTGGCTACGAGGAGGAGGAGATCGGAAACCAATTCCTTCCTCTACGAAAGCCCATAAACGAGGCGGGATGTTGCAGAAGCGTCGTTCAAAATCATCATAAGGTAAGGTAGGTAGTATATATATATATATATATATATATTATATATATATATATGTGTGTGTGTGTGTGTGTGTGTGTCTTCAAAAATGTAAATAGACACCTTTGGTTTTTCTATAGTTTTTGAAAAATTTGCTAATAAATAATAAGAGTATTACCGAATGAATATATTTCGAATCGTGTCGCTTTCCCTTCTCATTATGCAAGGCTGACACACGTTCTTGCCTTCCATTAATGAGCTTGGCCATTTATTCATCGTAGTGTCTGTTTACGTTTGTCAACCGTCTCTCTCTCTCTCTCTCTCTCTCTCTCTCTCTCTCTCTCTCTCTCATATATATATATATATATATATATATATATATATATATATATATATATATATATATATGTGTGTGTGTGTGTGTGTGTGTAAAAAGTAAAACATTATGACTTTGATAATCGCTTTCACATTCTGGGATTAAAAACTGTTTCAACAAACAGGAAGAATAGATGCTTTACTATCTGCAGTATACAGTTTGGTATAAAATGAAAAGCGCTTACTTGATATATACAGTATATGTATATATATATATATATATATATATATATATATATATATATATATATATATATATATATATATATATATATACACGTTTTTTTCCAAGGCAAGTGCTTTTAGGTGTTTGCAACTGTTTCATGGAAATGTGAAATATATTTATGTGGACTATATTCTTAACCATACGTACAGAACAAGTTCCCACGTTTGATTCACTTTTAGTGAAACAATTATAATTTCAAATTATAAATCAAGAACTGTCACCAATCAAATTATTATTATTATTATTATTATTATTATTATTATTAATATTGTGACGACTTATTTTCCCTACTGAGGGCTTCAACCATTATTCGAAAACGTGAAACCTGAGTATCTAAAGTGTGTACATGAATTTAGCCTGTATGTTAAGAAGATAATGTTAATGTTAATTGCATGACCTTGTCCCCTCCGTAGTAACGTGAGCGGGGTCATCTAAACGCATAAAAAGATCAACCATCCGGCTACCACTCAAACCCAATGACGCTAAACCTCATTTAACCTCGAGTTATTGTGTATGAGAAATCCTTAAAAGTGATCATGCGAGTTTTAAAGAAGCATTATGTGTCTAAAAATTTTAATCCATATATTTAACTTCAACCTTATTAACTAATAAAATGTTCTAAGAAATGCCAGTAAAGGGACTTATACCCATAACTGCGTGGTTTGTTTCGTGGAATGATAGCGAGTGTATCTTTTGGCATGATGTTCTTGAACACAGTAAAGCAAAGAGAGGCAATCGTGGTTGCGGCATGTAGTGGAACGTAATTGAAGCGGATAATATACATATTTCTAGAGGTTTGGAAGCATACTCTAAGCGCACGTACATCGTCCACGCAATAACGTTCACATCCATTCGCTATATTGTGCGGATTTGCTTCATTAAAGCTGATGTAATAAAAATCAAAGTCTTCTCGCTCGCTCTCACTCATACTGTCGTTGTTAAAGTATTGTTTGGGAAGAGGTAGCCCAGCGTAGTTTAAAGTATCACGTGTGAAGAAGGTGCGAGGGAAATACTCTTTTGATACCTCAGCGGCTACTCCCATCACCTTGGGCGGCTTAGCCAGCTTGCAAGGCGTGAACAGTAATGCGTCCTTGAACTGAATATTATCCCTTCATTACCTCTTCTCAATGGATCCCAGTGAATATTGTAGATGAGGCGTGTACCTTATAAAGAAACTGTGTCTCAAACTTTGCGGCGTTGTGAGTCAGAACGTACACAATAATGTTTTTAAATTTCTCAGCTAATATGACTATGTAATCTACAAACAGCTTCAGCACTCATCACGCACAAGATTCGAACATTCGTTGCGGAAGGTTTGACTCACGAGTAAATGAGGGATAACTTCTTTCGTCTCAGGGTCAATGTAAGTTTCTATGCTGTAGTATACAGTAATACATGATCTATTTTTTTAGTTTACAATCTTTTATATGACAGACATGTTTCACTCCATCCTCCTTGTAATCCTTTTGACAAATAGGGCAATGAATGTCATCGCATCTATGCTTGAATGTTCCGCTCTCACCCATCGTACGAAACCTTCCACATTCACAAATCTGTAACTCCATACGTTCCATTCGATTTATGGAGATTAAAACAATCATTATTAAAAAAATTTTTGTCCACAGTCATCATGCATCCTTTTACAGCTTCTACTACACTTTATACTGTTCCAGAGGCGTCCACACGAGGGGCACAGTATTTTCAATGTTGCCCCTCGTTTTTTTTCGTCAACTGCTTACAGATAGATTTTGACATAACCCAAAATCCAGTCATAATATTTGAAGATAGTAATGGTTCTATATATATTATTAAATTTGTATAATTTCCAATATTGTTGATATGAAGAGAAAATCCTGTGATTAATAAAAAACTACAAAATTTGTTGTTAGTCCAGGCAATCTAGAGCAAAAATAGCTTCAACCTGGGCAAAATTGCTTCAGAAGCTTTCTAAACTGTTTTCCAGCTCAGGAACCATTGCAGAATAAACATTCCAAAATCCGACAAAATTGGACCCGGAAACACCCCCAAAAAATGAAATTCAAAATGGCGGACTGGCAGTTTCCTACGAAATACAAATTTTAATTTCGCTTTGTGAGAGAGTTATGACGTTTTTCTTGATCGTAAAATGTTTTAAACACAGTTTCGTTTCTAAATTAACCTATATGACACTAAAAATGTATTAGCGGCTAGTATTAAACTACGTCACGTAATGTAAATAAATATACTGTATGGTGTGTATGTGAGAATGACATTGCTACATCTTTATAAACTTATATTATATACAACTCTTTAATTCCTACTACCCACTATGAATCTGCGTATTTGTGCTTGTCATTTCTTTAAAACTGTTATTATGTACTCATTTTAAATACTGCAACCAGTTTATTAATTTGTGTTTTCTGTTTCAGACTGACTCGGTTGTACGGCTGATTCGGTGTGCGTCCGCCTTCAAGAATGCAGACCCCTGAAGAATTGTGCGTGATTTGTAAGGAAAATGGACAGCGGACAGGAGTGGTTCACATCTCGCAAAAGGAGCAGATGGTATAATGCATCCAGCCGCAGCCGTGAAGCGATGTTGTTGCAACAGCTGGAATAAGTGTTCACGTTGTATGTAGGAAAAGGTTTTACGGATAAAAAACCATTGAAAAAAGAGCGACGACCGCAGCCGAGGCAATACCAAGGAAAAGTGCTCGTTTCATGAATACGCATTTCCATGCTACTCACTGTTTGTTTTGTGATACCTTTGTGGACTTTTTTCCAAACACAAACCAAAATCAGAGCATGTCAAAATAAGAACTACAGAGTTCTCGAAACCATAAAAAGTGCTGTGAAAGCCGCTGCGATGAATGGTCGTTTAATGTAAAGGCCGTCTGAGTATTATCTTCGTGATCTTCCTGCTGCACATTGTTCTACCACCCTGCAGCGTAAATTTCGAAGTGGAAAAAACTTCCTCGCGCATACTCCCCGACGATCATGATTCGAAGAAAGGGACCAACTAATGAAGAGCAACACCAAGCATTCCTTCAGACCTGTGCTTACCTGGAAGAGAATGATGATGAACACTGTTGATTGGAGACCTAATTTCCAAAATGGAGGAATACCTTCAAGGAAGTCAGAGCTCTGTCTACGAACGCAGGCACATGAAGAGAAAGCTTTTAGAACGTTACGGAGACAAGATCATAATATCAGGTGAAAGTGGGAAGGCAGATGTAGTAACACTACGAGAGAAGCTAATGAATTCTTATAGATTATCACAAAAAGTCGAAAGAATGTGATATAGATATAGAGCTACAGAAGATTTACCTAGTAGAAGCTGCTGCAAAAATAATCAAAGTGATATCAAGTCTGTCGACTCGCCTAGAAAGATGTGTATCCATCTCAAATGACATCACTGCAGAAAGTGCTCGATTACATTCCCAACAGTCTGAAATTGCTATTATCAAAGCATTTGCGGACAGGATGCTTCGGAAAATAGGTGCAATTGGGCAGAGCATTATGCAAGCAACAACCCGTCCTAGAGGATTACTATGTCCACTACAGATCGGTTTGTCGGTTCAGCTACACCACAACTTTAGGTCAAGTACCTTATTGACGTTCTCCATCAGCTGGGTTACTGTTCGTCGTATGCAGAAGTAACAAGATTCGAAAGAAACGCGGCGCTGGCAAGTAGTCTGGCTCTTTTACTGTTGATGAAACACTGCAGTCCTTCTAGCAGCAGATAACGTTGATCATGATGTCTGCACTTTGGATGGGAAGAATACCTTTCATGGAATGGGTATGATTGCCGCAATAACTCCGAAGATCAAGATCCCCCTTCTATTCACAGGCGTAATGTTGGTGACAATGACATTAAGAAGATTGCAACCGTTGACATTAGGAATTAGACACGCGAGAAGCATGTTGAGGGACATCTCATTCCGCGAACTTCCAGTACCCACTGCCACCATAAGTCGACTTAGTCTTCTCTGGCAGATATCTTCAGCAGAAAGATCAGGTCCAAGTTGGTCCGGACAATGCAGGCAATTCACGGTGGATCAAGTGTCTCACATCCAGGTGTGGCGTCGATCACGTTCCTTCCCATCATAGATATGTCGCCAACTGACATGACCTGCATATTTTCGACATTACTATATTTGAGCAAGATAGCACGCGATCAAAAAGTCCCATGCATTATTACCTTTGATCAGCCTTTGTTCTGGAAAGCTTCCCAATCATCAATGAACAGAGAGACCTGCAGGACATTGTTTTAATGCTGGGATCATTTCACACTCTGATGAATCTTTTGGGAGCGGTCGGTACTCTTATGAATGGTTCAGGATTGTCTGAAGTACTTCAAGAAATATACGGACCAAATGCCGTGCAACACATGATGTCTGGAAAAGCTGTTTCAAGAGCGATACGTGGTCATATGATAGTAGATGCAGCTCTTAGTACCTTACTAGTCGCAGACGTTTTCCCTCGTAATGAAGATGAACTCCTCATGACCTCCATAAGGAAGCTTGTGACCTGCTCGACGATGTTATGACCGCCAAACAATCAGTTGAGGATGTGGAATCTTCGAATGCATTGTCTCAGATTGCTACACTTTGGATGCGAAGAAACTGACCTACAATCTACTTCGCAACGAGTCAACTCTGGTTGGAATCAGCGAATGATCAACATTGCACGTTCCTTGATAACAGCAGACAGAACCGGCTCGTGGGATTTGCACTTGCAAGCTATGCTGGAGACCATCCCCATAATTGCAGCAGCCGGACATCACAATTACCTGAAATCGATATACCTGTACCTGCAGAAAATGTTAAGTTTGCCTTCTGAAATCCAGCCGTTAACAAAATGTTCCAGGAAGGTAAGTTTGTGGTAAGAAGAAGCGACAGATTATGGGCCGGACTCGGCACAGACCTGGTGATAGAACAAGTACTAATGCGTTCCCTGAAAAGCAGAGGCGGACTGACACGCGGAAGTGGATTTACAGACATCCAAAGGACAACGTGGCTCTTTTCTATGCCTCTGTGTTCCACTTATAACTTAGCAATGCAGGAATACACCAGAGTTTTGTTGGAAGTAGTGAACAGCACAAGGAAATGAGGGGAAGTAGACAAATCAGGGACAGTAATGACATGAAGAAAGTACTTGAACGTCTGGAATCCTTATCCCCATTCCATTCTACCTCGGGTCTCTGCAACATTGTAACAGGGCTAACTGCTGATCCTGGAGTTAACGTTCATCAATTGCATTCAATCGGTACGAACATTGTCGTAAAAATGATTGGGAACAAGCCTTTACATATTCTGCCAAAAGATCTGACAAGTGAAAACACTAGGATCTGCTTCTGCCGTTGTGATCACTGATGCTTCAGATATAGAAGTAGATCCTGCACTACTGTTTCAGAGAATGATGACTGTTGCCACTGGCGGAGACATGAATCTTGAAGATGTCATGTGTTACGAACTGTGTGCATATCCTCCTGCATTGTTCGAATCACGAAGTATCTTGAGGAAACCCGATAAGTCTCAGCTAGCTCATGCAATAATCAAATACACTGACACTTTATGCATGGAAGAAGTTCAAGAAATTCAGTGCACAGACCAGTACGTATTGGATGGTGGATCTCTACTACATCGTGTTTCCTGGCGTCAAGATGAAACATATGACAGCATCGCCAACTCATATGCCGATTTCACTCTGAAAACATATGGAAAAGCAATCATTGTTTTTGATGGCTACAGCAGCTCTCCTACGATCAAGGACATGACCCACAGAAGACGCAGCACCAAGACAAGCAGAAATGTGAATCTCAGTCCAAGCATGAAGTTTGTTGGCCAGAAGGAACACTTCTTGGCTAATGAAAACAAGAAGCAAGCATTTATTTCCCTCGTAGGTGAGATGTTGAAGAAGCACGGGTGTACTGTTCACAACGCAGATGGGGATGCTGATGTGGACATCGTTCGTGCAGCAGTTTCCTCATCAGAAAATGCAACTACAACAGTAATAGGGGAAGACACCGACTTGCTGATTCTCCTTCTGTACCATGCCAAGGACAGTGGTTTCAAGTTGTACTATCGCAGCGATATAAGACGGGGACCATCTCCTAATCCTGTGTATGATATTCTCAGCATTCAATCATTGTTAGGCAATGACATCTGCAAGTATCTCCTGTTTGTGCATGCTTTCACGGGCTGTGATAGCACATCCAGAATTTTTCGATCGGTAAAGCCAAAGCATTCGACACACTGATGAAGGTGGCTGAACTCCGTTCAGTTGCAAATACATTCTGTTCTGATTGTTGCCAACTCTGACATTGAAGCCGCTGGAAGAAAGGCAATGCTTCTGTTGTATGGCTGCAAAACACTTGAATCCACTAACGCACTACGTCATCGAATGTTAGTTGAAAAGGTAGCTACAGCTAAATCTTTTGTTACACCCGAACGTTTGCCACCTACCGATGCGTCCACAAAGTACCACAGCTTTCGCACATACTTTCAAATACTAATCTGGAAGTCTACAGAAGAGAAGATCGATGCAGAACAGTGGGGTTGGTATGTAAAGAATAATTCCTACTACCCTACAGCCTGCGACAAGCCACCAGCTCCAAATTATCTACTCAACATGATCCGCTGCTCCTGCAAAACGAAATGTGCTACTTCAAGATGTGGATGCAAGCGTAATGGAATGCCCTGTTCAGCCGCTTGTGGCGAGTGCCAAATCAGTGGTTGCGATAACAACCCAAGTACCGGTAATCTATCCGATGATAGTGATGAAGAGGATTAATTTCTGTATGTTTGTGACCAGGTATCACTTCTTCTGTAATGAACATAACTTGAAACTGGGAAAAAAATAATTGTTGTATTATTGATTATAAAAATCTGTAAAAAGCTATATAACATTATATTTGCGTAATAACTGGTTGTGTTGTATATTGTTGAATTATTTAAAACATTACAACTGAAAGAAAAAGCATCAAATGTATCTCTATAAATAAAAGCGTAAATTATATATATATTTTTTTTTCGTAGTAAACATCCAGTCCGCCATTTTGAATTTCATTTTTGGGGGTGTTCCCGTGGTCCAATTTTGTCGGATTTTGGATATGTTATTCGGCAATGGTTCCTGAGCTGGAAACAGTTTAGAAAGCTTCTGAAGCAATTTTGCCCAGGTCTAACTACAAATTGCCTGGACTATGTGGAGAACGCGACTACGAGATCGTTAGGAAGGATATCTTGTACATTACTTAAAGAGCTGAATACTGTCTTCAATAACCTTCTCAGTCCCATGACAATTATTTATATGTATATTATGTAAGAATAATAAACTTGTATATCTACCAAGTTATTGTGTATCTGGTTTCACCCTAATATCATGGACATACAAAGGATGTGTAAAAAAATTGTTATTTTTCAGTATTTGAAGCCCAATAATTTGCCTTCCTAACTGCCTCCAGAAGGCAGGAAATGCTGTCCCAGACAAGGTAAATTTTAAAAATTTCCCGGGGCAGCATGCCTCTGGAAACCCACTAGAGCTCGTTCTGGCGCTCGCAAATACTTGTGCCCCCCCCCTGTATTTGGAAGTGCCCCCTTACTTAATTGATCCTGTGGACGCCCCTGTACTGTTCGCATACCAAATGGCACTCCTTACAATGCTTTAACAATCATTCGTAAACTCAAGATACCCTTTACACAAATCATGATACCCTTCATACAAATCAAGTATGATCACCATACTTGCGGCTTTTGTCATAACTTGCATAAAGTGTTCTAATATGACGCATAGGAATGTATATTTTTTTTGCAGAAAGGAGGGACCAAAGGCGAATACCCCCAACAACTCCCCCCTCCCCGAAATAGGGAAACAAGAAAGACAAAATGAAGGTCCGAGGTTTTCGAGATGTCTTGACACTGCGTTTGAAAGATTGGAGGTCATAGACAGGAGCAAAGATGGATTGAGGGAGATTGTTCAGGAGTTCACCGGTTGAGTAGATGAAAGATTGACAATACTGATTATCCCTTGCGTCAGAGAGCTGGACATTAAATGAATGAGAATGTGTAAAAAGTCGAATACTGCGTGCTCTCCTTGAAAGAGGTATACAGTTAGAGAGTTCAGAAGAGCATTGTCCGATATAATAGCAATAATAAAGAGAGAGTGAGGCAACATTGTGGCGAAGAGAGAGGGAGTGAAGACAGTCAGTAAGAGGCCGGAAATTGATGAGACGAAAAGCCTTTGGTTCCACCCGGTCAAGTACAGCTGTGTGAGTTGAACCACCGCACAAATGAGAAGCATACTTCATATAGGGTGGACAAGACCCCTGTACGGAGACAGCAACTGAGTGGAGGTGAAGAAATTTCGAAGCCGGCACAGTAAACCTAACCTCTTAGAAGTTGTTTTAGAAAGGGAGTATATGTGATCTTTCCAGGAAAGATCATGAGAAAAGGAAACGCCAAGAATGTTAAGAGAAGATGAAGAAATGAGTTGTGTATTGTTGAAGATAAGGGGATAGTTGTGTGGAAGATTGCAGTGAGTAGACAGATGAAGGAACTGGGTTTTTGAGGCACTGAAAGCTACGCGTATTTCTCTTCCCCAATCGGAGATAGTAGAAAGATCAGAGGTCAGGTGCACCATAGCCGAACTACGCGAAGCATGGCGTGACTGTTGAGAGGGACGCTTTGTGAAGCAGGTGGAGAAGTGAAGAGTGGACTCATCGGCATAGGAGTAGATAGGTTAGGAAATACGACTTTAGGTTGTTCTCACCAAACCTAAAATAAACAAAGGACGCTTTCGATCCACCACACGACTCTTAAAAACATAAGTCGTTTTACCATATTCATCTAAACCAAACACAACAATCCTAATCTTCATCTGTTCTTCCACCCTTTCAAGCTCTTCAGGCCCCATATTGTATTGAAAATTAAGATTACATTCTCTGGCCAAATTTCGAGCTCTTTCAATGACTATTTCTAACCGGAAACTTCCAGCAGACCTATTTAGTGTGGTAAACATATGAACTAAAATTATAGTCATAAAACCGTAACCGCACTCGATGTTTCTGTAATGTCTATAAATAGCCTGGGAATTAAAGTTCAGAGTGTAAGCTGTTTCGTCATGAACCACAACACGGAAGACGTGGTTGATGTCGAGCGTGAAATTTTACAGGTTGAATTTAGACCCGCTCTGGGAAGTTTGCGCAAAGCGTGAGAGGATCTAGTCAGCGTCAAATGACCAAAAGTCAGAGATGTGCAAGAAGATCGGCAGTAGAGCGACCCATACAGAACCCATACTGCCGATCTGAAAGAAGATTGTCAGTAGAGAAGCATTTAAGTATTTTCCTTTATAAAATAGATTCGAGAACTTTAGAAAGGCAAGAAATCATTGCAATTGATCGAGAGCTGGAGGGTTAAGAACGTTCACCTTTCTTTGTGACAGGTTGAATGAGAGTGACTTTCCAGCAGGAAGGAAAAGTATCAGCTGAAAGACAAAGATGAAAGAGTTTACCGAGACAGGGTGTCAACGCAGAATCGTAGTTCTTGAGAGCAACAGTCGGAACTCCATCAGGAGTGTACACGTTCCTAGAGTTGAGCCCAGAGAGGCAGAAAGAGACATTTTTGGAAGAGATTCTAATTTTTCACATACAGTAATTAAGTCAGAGGGGAGAAGAGGTGAAGAACAGTAACGGTCGTGTCCAGGGTTCAGATGGAGGCGAAGTTTGAGTGGGAGTTCAGCTTTAACAGGAGAAGAGACGGTAATTGAGTTGTCAGAATGGAAAAAAAGAGGGAAAAGAAGTAAAGGTTGGAGAGGTGCCTGAAAGAGCGAGAAAAATACTACCGTTTTGCACCTTTCAACTTTTCAACCTTTTAAATGTTCCGTGCGATGATTCCTTATTTTACGAATGTCAAGCTTGTCGCCTCTCCTCATGTATAAAGTGTTCAGAGAGGTGGTTATATATATATATATATATATATATATATATATATATAATATATATATATATATATATATATATATATTATATATATATATATATATATATATATATATATATATATATATATATATATATTATATATATATATATATATATATATATATATATATATATGCCCACCATCTTTTATGGTTAGGTAGAACAGTGTATTGTCCGAGTGTTTTGGTTCCTTCTGCGAAATGTGGCAAGGCTCCTGGTAAGTGCATACTGGTTTAATTGCTTCACTTAATGAATCGCGAGTTGTCTGTTACATAGATAACATGAGAATAAATAATTTAGTCTCTGCCGATAATATGGTGTTAACAAGTCTGAAAGGTAAAGGACTGGATGGAGTGCCTTCCAAAATCCTACGAATTATGTTCGCAGAACTATGATATTCTTTTAATGTTACAAAAACAAAGTTCAATCAGATCCAACCCAGAAGCTCTACTCAGTCAGTTAATATTAGTTTTAAAATGAGAGATGAGACAGTAGAGGAATTACAAGAGTTTAAGTATTTGGGTCATATTATTACCATTTCCTTGAGTAATGATTCACACGTAAGAAGACATTGTGAAGAGTTTGCAATAAAACAAACATGACTATAAAGAACTACTAGTTTTGTACAAGTGAAGCTAAAGATACTCTTTCATGCCTTCTGCACTCATATTTATAGGCAGCATCTTTGAGCTTAATTGTAAAAAATGTTCAGTTTGCCTTACAACAATTCTTACAGACTCTACATTAGCTATCCCAAGACGTTCAGCTTTGAAAGTGGAAAGTGTTTGTTAACTACATTGTCTCAACGCAATGAAATAAAAATTCAGTCAGCTTACTTATCCGAACTACTTAGCAACCCTGCCTTATAACATCTCAGCTATGGACTTCTTGATGTGAAAACGTTTGTCTGTAAGTGTAGCATCACTTAACCTCGACCTTACTATTTTCAGCATTAATATTTATGGAAAACAGCTGTGTGAAATATAAAAAAGGCCCATCCAGAATCCCAAATTTGCCTTACAACAGATCTTTCAGACTCCTATATAAGATACTTGGAGATGCTCAGCCTTGCAAATGTTTGCTAACCACAGTGTTACGAAATGAAATTCAAATCAAAGCTGTGCAAAACCTTAATCGAGACCTCTAAAAGCGCTATTGAAATTATTTGCAGTAAAAAATTTGTAGTTGAGAAAGTTTCATAAGCGAAAAGCCGATAAGTCTAATTAACATGTTTAGATTATCCTTATTTATCTTAGCTAATTTTATTGGAGGACTGCAAGTATGCAGTAAAGTGGTGGGCGACGATAATTAATTATTTTGTTATAATAATAAATAATTTCTTATTGAAATAAAATTGACAAGATTTTTTTATTACAAAAACTTTAATATTATTATGGCGCTAGAACCTGAAGTTTCCTTAGGTAGGTAAGTGTTGTCCAACGTACGGCCCGCGGGCCAAAGTCCGGCCCGCCAAAGATTTGTATTAGGCCCGGCTAGCGGATATTGAAAATTCATTATCTAATGTCATATTTTATTTCAATAAAATTTTATTTTAAAATAAAATCTTATCTAAAATTTGCACACTGACCCTCGGTGTGGATCATTAACTGAAACGAGGCCCTTCCTGAAAAAAGGTTGGACACCCCTGAGTTAGATGGTTACACAAGTGTTTAACTAAGATTACCAAGATTTCAACGTGTATTAAAATCTATACGTGTATGGAATCTAAATATGTGTGTATATATAGACGAGACACTAAAAACTCATAAAGAGTCGTTTTGGTCTCCTGTTGTAACGTCCATACATAGCAAACAATATTTGATGGAATGTGCGCAGCAACGAACGTATCACTGAGAATCTGTAATAAATAAATGGATAACAAAATAAACACAAATCATGTTCATCTATTAAATCGAAATAATAACAGCACGTTATGTACACGAGAAACATGGATTAATTGATGTTGGCCTTTCAGAGATATATATATATATGTATATAATTGGGAAAAATATTTTAGTTATACAACAGTTGGGTAAAACCAACAATAGTTTTGAAGTTCCAACAATAGATTGCTTTAAAATAGATTCACCCAATTTATGTAAACCTGTTTATGCACCAATTAAAACTCACGTAGCTTGACGATCTGTAGAGATATCAGTATGGGAAACTGAAAGAATATCTGCGGAGAGAAAACTACAAAAGAACACTTCCCCTCAATAACCTATTACTTACCTTCTAAAACCTATAACTAATGTTGATTATATTCATGCTTGAGAACTACAGTATCTTAAAAAAAAATATCCAAAGAAAGAGGGGATCTTTTAAACTATTTCCCCCACCCCCAGCTTCAGAGAGGGGGGACATAGTTTAAAAGGTCAGTATTAGGGGGGAGATAATTTAACAGGTTTTACTTATCTTATTTACATAATAGAAATTTTAAGATATGTTTATAAGATACATATCTTGAAAATTCTATTATATTCTATCATATTTCCGGTTTATAGAGAACCATTATTTACATAGGATAAAATTTGAATGCCCGGTTAGGTCAACTGTACGCCCTTGACGATTGGTTAGGTTAGTCGTGATATTTTCGTTAGTTTTAACGAAAATATCACGACTAAACCTAACCATTCGTCAATGGCGTACAGTTGACCTAACCGGGCATTCAAATTTTATCCTATGTAAATAATGGTTCTCTGTTTATTTCTGTTTGCAATAAATAATAAATTTGTTGTTATTGTTTTCTTATTTTATTTTGGTTAATTTGCAGAGTTTAAACTTTGGGGGGAATATACAGGGTGGGTCGTAAGTTTCCATACATAGGAAAATTTAAACGTTTGTTTTTATGTTTCAGATACCCTAAGAATATGCGTTTGTAAGATCTTGTTTACTGATGAAGCAAATTTTTACGTCAATGGAGAGGTTAATGGCAAAACATACGTTATTGGAGTAATGCTAACCCTAACTGGCTGAGTCCGACGAAGATGCAAGGTGCCGGTAAAGTGATGGTGTGGGCCGGGATATGGGGTGACAGAATTATTGGACCAATTTTTGTCAGTGGAAATCTTAATGCCGAAAGGTATCTTAACATGTTGCAAGAAGAGATTTTCCCATCCCTGCTAAACGAGGAAGGTAACTTCCCAGTTTACTTCCAGCAAGATGGAGCTCCACCTCATTATGGTCTTCACGTGCGTCGGTATTTGGATCAGCAGCAGTTTCCGGATGCTTGGATTGGTCGGCGTGGTCCTGTGGAGTGGCCTCCCAGATCCCCAGATCTCACCCCCCTTGATTTCTATCTTTGGGGGCACTTGAAGGCCATGGTGTATCAGGAAAAGATACGAGACATAAATCATCTAAAGGAACGTATCACCAACGCCATTACAAGCATAACGTCAACTGTGCTAATGCGTGTTCATCAACAGTGGGGAACACGTATTGAAATGTGTTTTCAAAACAATGGCAACCATGTAGAGCATATTATATAAATAAAAATGGTTGTCCATAAAAAAATGTTTATTTTTCCTATGTATGGAAACTTACGGCCCACCCTGTACGTAGTTGAAAAGATCAACATTGGGGTGGTGATTGTTGAAAAGAGTATGTTGGCGGGGGAAAATAGTTTAAAAGATCCGAAAGAAGTTCTTCAAACCCTACCCTGAATAATACCATTTAACAGGAAATAGGCTAATAATAAGCTGTCTAAACTTCAGTATTTGAAATGGTTTGACTGGTTCTGAATCATTTTAAATATAATATTTAAATTGAACGGGTAGCGTTCGCAACAATTTGAAACTAGAGTATAATTGAATGAACAGTATTCACATTGTAAAGATGCACATATCAAATAGTAATTAAACTTAATTATCGTTAGTTGAAGGCGAATGAATAATTAAATGTTATGTTTAAGACTGGTGGCGTACCCAGAAATTTGAAAAGGGGGGAGGCCAAATTCTTAATTTTCATCTTCGTATATATGTAATAAAAATGTAAAGATTAGCTCTATTTATATGTAATTGAACTTGTACTTCATTATTTCCCTCGCATTGGCCAGATGCGAGTTATAGCCAGAGTACATGAAGGTGTGAAAATTTGATATCCTGAAATTAAGAATTGGAGGGTAAAAAACAGGGTTTACTATAAAAAATAACAGTAAATGTAGGTCGGCAAGTTTATTAAAGAAAAAAGACAATTGCTGAATCAGTGATTGAGTAATAACAATGAGTTCAGATTTTAGTGGAAGCTAAGGCGTCTGTTCCTACGCGAAAATTGATCTATGATTTCATCATGATCTAACTTTAGATCACGGTGGACAAACAACATCGTCAGTCCATTCAAACGCACTTCATTCATAGTGCTCTTAAGGTATGTTTTCAGGTATTTTCAGAGCACTGAAGGAACGCTCGTTCGTGGCAGTGGTGATGGGAAGTGTTGCAAAAATCTACAGTAGAGTAGAAACATTTGGATATGTGACCAATCTCGCTGCAACAGACAATGACTCCAAGCTAAATACAGATATAATTCTTGACTCAATTAACAATGCACCCTCTCCCTGCGATGCCTTCACGTGATTCTGAGTTGCATATGCGCAGCGGTAGAGAAATGTTAATTATCTCCTATACAAGCGTCGTTCTTTACGTTATTTATACTGCGTGTTCTTTGCAGTTGAATGTGTATATATATATATATATATATATATATAGGGTGTGGCATTAATATCTGACACATTTGTTTCCGTAATAAAACAAGACTGAACAAAGTAAATCATGTTTTCATTATACTAAAATGAAGTACAGGTATGGGAGATTGTGACACCATAGCAGTTTGCACAACACTGAATTTTGTATGGCCATAGGTGAAGATCTTCGTGAAGTATACGTCCGGGACTCTTTGGGCTAACACCACTTTCTGCTGAAAGGCAACGGATAGACTTCTTCGGACTTCGGTGTCCTCACTGTACGACGTCTCACGCGCTTAAATGGGCGCACACTACCATCTTCATAAAATTTTCTGACGAAAGAGAGAATTGTGTTACGACACGGGGCATTTCTGCGTGGAAATTCTTTCCTGAATGTTCGCTGAGTTGCAACAGCAGAGCCTAATTTAATATAGAGTTCTACAATTTTAATCCGCGTTGGCACGTCGTAATGTTCCATCATTCAAATCTCAAGGGCTTCACCTGCAACGCACAAAACTAAATAATTAATTATATAAATATTTCTTTAAAATATATACAATAAAATTGTCACATATAAATGTCACACCTTGTGTGTGTATATATAAAGGGTGATCCAGAGAAATGGGACCCAAAAGAAACCCCTGTAACTCTTAAAGTATAAGTCCTTTTATAAAATCATACGCATCATTCGAAAGAGGATAGTTACAAGTTTGTACAGGATTGTATAGGTTTTGACAATACAAGACAAGATAAGATACAAAACAAAATAAAAGTGTTAGTTAAAACTAACCCTTCAAGATGACTGCATGGACTGTGGAACAGCTGCGTTTCATAACTGAGCAATATTATGAGCATGGAAGAAGTGTAGTTTCAGCTCAAAGATCTTTCAAGACAAATTTTCAGATGTCAAAATCACCTTCTAAGAAAGTAATCCGTCGATGTGTCAGAAATTTTTCCCTAACTGGCAGCATTGGAAAAAGAAAACCAACTGGAAGAGTGCGCACAGCAAGGATAGACGAGATCATTAACAGAACTCATGAAATTGTACAGGATAATCCTAACATAAGCATCAGACGTGCTTCTCAGCTGTTAGGAGTTGGATATGGAACAACACACCGTATATTCAAACAAAATTTAATGCTCTTTCCATATAAAATTCAAACAGTGCAACAACTAAACGATGGAGATTTCGCACGAAGACGACAATTCTGTCATTTGATCCAACAGAAGGTAAATGATACCACCAATTTTCTAGCAACTTTGATTATGTCAAACGAAGCCCATTTTCACTTGAATGGAACTGTAAACAAACAAAATTGTCGTTTCTGGGCAACAGAAAATCCATTGAATATTACCGAAGTCCCGTTGCATAGTCAGCGTGTAACTGTTTGGTGTGATCTTACTGCATCTCAGATCATAGGGCCGTACTTTTTCGAGGATTCCACCGGAAACACGGTCACTGTAAATGGTGATCGCTACGAAAAAATGTTGACCGATTTCCTTATTCCTAAATTAAGAGATCTTTGTCTAGAAAACCACTGGTTCCAACAAGACGGAGCTACCTGCCATACCACGAGGAACTGCATGGCAGTTTTGCGTCAAACGTTTCCAGGCGAGTTAATCTCAAGATTTGGAGACGTTGAATGGCCCGCAAGGTCTCCGGATTTTTCTCCCTTAGATTATTATCACCGTGTAACAAAAAAAAAAATTTTCTTTGTTTCTAGACAATAAATAACCTTTATTTTCTGATTCATTATGCTTCAAATCACTGGAAAAAAGCTGTCAGTGATTTTAAACTTCGGGTTTGTTGTCAGTACATCGATTTTGTTGAAATAAGAATATTATTATTTTTTAACCCTATATGGACATCTGCGACAGATCTGTAAACGCTTCAAAATTTACTATGTATTTACCGAAACAAGTACATTTTAACTTAAATGACGATATCATCAAATTTGTAACGGTTCAAGGAGTTTATATCACGAATTGGCAACTCCTACTGCAGAAAACCGAGCTTTAATGACAAAAATAAGTTAGTGCGTCAGTAGAAGTAAAAGTGTATGGTTACGCAGTTCGTTTTTTATTTTTTATCACTTTATTTGATTAAAGGTAAGTTGAATAATTTTTTATTGCTCAATATATGTTGTTAGAGTGGCTGAAGTAATATAAAACAATTCTGATAAACTGAGCACTAGAATATTTTATTGAAACGTAACAATATTGATGGCTCTGACATCCATGCCTTCTTTGCCACGTGGTATAAGGTTGTCCAATTTGTATTATATACTGTACGGGTGGGCGGAAAGTAGCTCCCTATTTTGGATTGGTAAAAAAATACGTATATTATCCATTTATTTCAGAAGAAATAATATGGAAAGGTAGGCATACATGGTAGGTTTTCTCTAAAATTCAATGTGGGCTCCAACTCTTTCCACCAGCTTCTGGAGCCGCCAGGAATGGCGTCCACTGACTTTAGCAGGACTCCGGCGGGATGGAGGACATGACTTCCCGAATTCGGTCCTCCAGTTCTTCCAATGTCCTCGGTTTGGTGCGGTAGACTTCTTCCTTTACCCACCCCCAAAGTAATAAGTCGCACGGTGTCAAGTCGGGCTCCTGGCTGGCCATTGATGTGGACCACGACGACCCATCCAACGCCCAGGGAAGTGGGCATCCAGCCACTCACGGACAACAAGAGCGAATGGCCAGCCAGGAGCCCCGACTTGACACCGTGCGACTTCTTTCTTTGGGGGTGGGTAAAGGAAGAAGTCTACCGCACCAAACCGAGGACATTGGAAGAACTGGAGAACCGAATTCGGGAAGTCATGTCCTCCATCCCGCCGGAGTTCCTGCTAAAGTCAGTGGACGCCATTCCTGGGCGGCTCCAGAAGCTGGTGGAAAGAGTTGGAGCCCACATTGAATTTTAGAGAAAACCTACCATGTATGCCTACCTTTTCATATTATTTCTTCTGAAATAAATGGATAATATACGTATTTTTTTAACAATCCAAAATAGGGAGCTACTTTCCGCCCACCCTGTATATTACATTATATATATATTATATATATTATTATATATATTATATATATATATTATTTATATATATATTATATATATATTATAATTAGTACATTAAAAATCACATATTTATGTTCAAAGTACTCTAAATGAATGTTTAATATAGGTAAAAAAAATTTTAAGATAAAAATAAGAATTATGTCCATATAGGGTTAAATTAATCCATTATTTTTACTTTTTCAGACGTGTGACGAAGTTACTGTTATGGCTGCTCGTGGTTGCAAATACCAGCGGATTCCTTCTGCTACGTGTGCGGCGAGTTCTTCGCAAAGACGGCTAAAAACACTGCTTGGACAGTTGCACCCGTGCAAAAGGAAGCCTATCATGCCTACTTCGGAATGCCAGTCGGTGACCAAGACAAACGCTGGGCACCACATGTCATCTGTGACTACTGCCGCGCACTCTTGAAGGTTGGTTTAGAGGAGAGAAGAGGGCAATGCGTTTCGCTATCCCCCGTGTCTGGCGTGAGCCCTCAGACCATCTCACGGACTGCTATTTCTGTATGGTGGACCCAACAACGAAGAAAGGGGAAGAATGCGCCCCCATTGAGTACCCTGACATTCCGTCATCTATTGCACCTGTTCCCCATAACGCGACGGACCTACCTGTGCCACAGCCTCCCTTGAGAGATCAATCTTGTCCAGCAGAAGAAGCAAGCTATGATGATTCCGAGGAGGAGCAAGGTGCGTCATCTGCGCGCGCCGTCGACGCCGGGTGGCCGGTGAAAGGTGCCCCTACTACCCCAACCAAGAGGACATCAACGACCTCATCAGGAAATGGCCTTGACAAAGTCCAACGCCGAGCTGCTCATTTCAGACTGAAGCAGGGGACTTACTGGACGACAGCGTTCGAATTACTTCCCAGAGGAAGCGGCATCGCGGCTTTTCAGTGTTCTTCACTCTTAGAGATGGGTTGTGCTACTGCCATGACATCAGAGGACTCTTCGACGCTGTGGGCATTCCCTGCAACACCTCTGACTGGCGGCTCTTCATCGACAGTTCATCTAAAAGCCTCAAGGCTGTTTTACTGCACAACACAAATCAGTGGCCCTCGATTCCTCTGGCTCATTTAGTGCACATGAAAGAAGAGTACCAGAACGTCAAAATCCTGCTGAGTGCACTGAAGTACGACCAATTCAGCTGGGAGGTCATTGGCGATTTCAAGATGGTGGCCTTCTTGATGGGCTTCAGGGAGGCTTCACCAAGTTCCCTTGCTATCTGTGCCTCTGGGATTGCCGAAATACAGCCCTTCACTACGAGAAGAGGAACTGGCCCTCAGGACCGGCTATGAGGTTGGGGCCCATAACGTGAAGCAAGAGCCGCTGGTGGAGCCAACGAAAGTGCTGATGCCACCCCTGCACATCAAATTGGGCATCATTAAGCAGTTTGTTAAACAGCTGGATCCAGAGGGTGAGGCCTTGAAGCACATCCAGGAGCTGTTCCGAAGTTGTCGGAGGCGAAGATCAAAGCAGGAGTATTTGTGGGCCCTCAGGTGAAGCGACTTATTGACTCCGACAGCTTTCCTGAGAAGCTGTCTGAGGTTGAGAGGGCAGCTTGGACAAGCTTCGTTTCTCTAGTCAAAGGTTTCCTCGGAAACCACAAGGCAGAGAACTACAGGGAAATCGTTGACGAACTTGTGGACACGTACCGGAGCATGGGCTGCCGGATGTCGCTGAAACTGCACGTACTACACGCCCACCTTGATGAGTTCAAAGAAAACATGGGAGACTACTCAGAAGAACAAGGTGAAAGATTTCACCAGGATGTCAGCTCTTTCGAGACGCTACAAGGGACAGTACAATGAAAGTATGATGGGGGACTATATCTGGAACCTTTTGCGTGAGAGTGAACTGAAATACAATCGCCAATCTCGTAGACAAACTTCTTTTTGATTAAACTATAACGCTAGAATTTTTGTATCAATTCTGTATCAATTCTCCGTAGCAATACTCTTTATCAACGCTCTGCATCACTGCACTGTATCCACTGTCTGTGTATTAACATATTATAATACATAATTATTCCCTACTCGTTTCCTTCTTTTTATTTTCATTTCTAAAGACGGGGCCTGGAGAATTTCATTTTTCATCATTGATTTATAATAATAATCGTGTTAACATCAATTAAAATTATACTTAAGGATTCATTTGATTTAAAAGCAGATAGTGTGAAAAAACCCTTAATTAATAAGCAAAAATGGCAAAAAATCAATAAATCGATCTCATGAACTCAGAACCGAAGTCTGAACTTGGTGGATGCTCATTTTTACTTATTTATGCCCTAAAAATCAGAAAATAATAGTTTTAAACTCATGGACAAATTTTGTTTACACGGTGAATTATTATCT